>JAMWET010004206.1:0-60000 GCA_024036415.1 Prochilodus magdalenae | reverse complement strand
TTGCGCAAGTTGTTTGCCCAATTGCTGTGTACCAGTATGTGTATTTGTGTACCACAATCTGGTACCATTACCCAACTACAAAGCTCACCATTAATGTAAACGATTAGGCTATTTTAGAAAATGTTATAAATATGCTTTATTTGTTTTCATAATTGCATATATTGCTTCAACAAAGTTTGAACTGTCTGAGACTGTGAGGATTTCTGTTATTTCTGTTTCTGATACACTGTTCATGGGGACAGTCGGTAAATTAAGATTGAATTGATTGATTTCTTAATGTTGCCTAATCAAAATTAAGTTGTTATAAATAGTAATATATGAAAAGAAACTGCATTCTGATCACAGATATGTTCAAAAGCAGGAAAACAGGAAAAACAGAGCTGGTTTCCATCCTGGAAATCTGCTGCAGGTACCCAGAGAGTCAGTGGCAGAAAAGACGCCACTCAGTCGGCATCGTATCGGCGGATGGCATCAGCACTCAGGCTGGAAGGAAAGCCTCAGTTTAGCACTCCATTATCTTTATCTGCAGTGAGGCCAGTAGAAATGTGCTTCGTAAACACAAACAGTTCTGGCTTCTTCACGCTGGTGTGACAGCTAGGCGTGTTTCCTTCGCAAACTCTGTGTCGGTGGAGAGGAGAGAGCGACCATGGGTTAAAGTGAGAAACGTTTGAAGAAGATTCTTCTCGCAGATTGATGGCTGTTGCCATAGTAATGGTGTTAACCGGTGCCGTGTCTTTTGGATTGGATGCACACGGGTGAGCAGAGAGTGACTTCACCCTTCAGTCTTTCTCCAGAGCAAAGGTTTTGATCCTGGCTTTCAGAGAAAGCGCGTCTGTCTTACTTCAGCGTGCTTCTCTAAACACTTCCAAGAAAAGGAGGAGCGTGTATTATCTCTTACTGCTGATCCTCTTACTGCTGAATCACCTCATTACTCACATTAGCAGCACACATTAACAGTATCTATCTATCTATCTATCTATCTATCTATCTATCTGAATGTATATGTGTATATACAGGGGTTGGACAATGAAACTGAAACACCTGGTTTTAGACCACAATCATTTATTAGTATGGTGTAGGGCCTCCTTTTGCGGCCAATACAGCGTCAGTTGGTCTTGGGAATGACATATACAAGTCCTGCACAGTGGTCAGAGGGAGTTTAAGCCATTCTTCTTGCAGGATAGTGGCCAGGTCACTACGTGATGCTGGTGGAGGTTCGTCCTTCTTGGTGGTATGCTGACATTACCCTGGATACCGTGGCTCTTGATACATCACAAAGACTTGCTGTCTTGGTCACAGATGCGCCAGCAAGACGTGCACCAACAACTTGTCCTCTTTTGAACTCTGGTATGTCACCCATAATGTTGTGTGCATTGCAGTATTGTGAGCAGAACTGTGCTCTTACCTGCTAACTGAACCTTCACACTCTGCTCTTACTGGTGCAATGTGCAATTAATGAAGATTGGCCACCAGGCTGGTCCAATTTAGCCATGAGACCTCCCACACCAAAATGACAGGTGTTTCAGTTTCATTGTCCCAACCCCTGTATATATGTCTGTCTGTCTGTCTATGTTCTTTTGTTCTAGTTTTCCTCTTTATTTCCTTTGCTCTCTGTCTGTTTGTCCTGTATGTTATATCCCCATCTTTCGCTCTTTTTACATGTCGCATCTTTCTATCCTCATGATATTTATACTTCTTTGTGCATGCCGTCTTCCTCTGTCTTTTCTCCCTTTATCCCTCTCTCTTTGTGGACCTGTTCTCTGATTCATTATTCCTCCTGTCTTTTCTGCAATCCTTTACGTATAGACTTCTACTTATGCTATTTGTTACTATTTCCTTCTTTGTACTCTCTTAGTCTGTCTTTTTCTTTCTCCCTCTCTCTTTATCAGCCCCCCCGTCCCTCTTCCTCTCTGTGATCACACAGCAGATGCTGAGAAGGTCACAGCCGACAGAAGTAGGCGCAGTGACGCGGCCTGAATACAAACTAAAATTCCTTAATCTGGAAGAGAAGATACCTTGATCGTGTCGCAGTGTTTTTATGTAACTGTGTTTCGTGGCAGGAATTAACTACATGAACTGTGTTGTGTGTCCAAAAGTTTGTGGACATCTAGGATTTCTCCTGAAGTCAGAGTAAGGGGTGGTGAAATACAGGGTTTTTTTCTGCAGTAAAAGTCTTTACTATTCTGAAAAGGCTTTGGTGTGTTGTTTTGACTTTGCTATAAGGATTGCATTCAGCCACAAGAGCATTAGTGAGGTCAGATACTGATGTTGGATGATTAGTTCTGGATCAGGAATACCTTTCCAGCTCATCCTGTCCATCACCCTGGATGGTGTTTGATCACTGTAAATATGGTGGTTCTACTGTTCTACAGTGAAGTGCTGGGGAATTCTACACCCTCTAGCCCACACTAGTCACTGTGCTTGGTGGTCTCAGGTTTGCACACAGCTACTTCAACACTATTATATACTATTCTTTAATACGGTTCTACCTTCAGTTCCTTTCCCTGCATGGTAAATGAGTGAATGAGCCTTGAAGTAGCTCAGTACAGTGAAGTTGACCTTTTTGCTTAATTCTTACAATGATCATTCTTTTACAGACTATGTCAAATGATAAGCACTTTTACCGAAACTGTTTAATTTATCTCGCTGTAGTACATGCACCAAAAAGCATATACCTAACTTATTTAGGATAAAGGTGGAGTATATATTTTAAACAGAACCGCAGAATTAATGCACCAGTTTATTATTGCACATTCCTGGGGCGGAGATCTTTGTGGCCATAAACCCCTTCACAAATTCTTATTTCGTCGTAAATGAAGATAAATAAATGATTATAAGTTTAGACTGATATTTATTGAGCTACACATACAGAAGTAATGTCTCTCAGTATAGAGTTGGGCCACCATGTTTACTAATGCAACATGCCAGACGCCTCGGCAGGGAACAGTTCCTAATGATGCCCTGTGATAATCCATCCCATGCAGCTTGAATATTCTCCCACAGTTCCTGCAGATTATGTGGTTGGGTGGAGGTGGAGTGACTTTGGGGCTTCTGGACATGTGACGTGTTACAACAAACTTTTCATCATGGCCATTTATGCTAGATGACTTTATTGACTTAATAAAAAAATAATAATTAAAAAACCTTATTTATTGAAAATAATAATAACATGGTAATAACAATATAAAAAAGCTGAGAAATGACTTTTAGAGCTCTATTATTAGTTGCACCAATCAGCAGAATAAGCAAATGAGCACCCCTTCTCTTTCTATCAGAGAAGCCTCATGTGTGACTATGTCGTGACACGGTAGTGAAGATGGAGTGCCTCAAATGGACGTGGATCGGAAAACCCAAGTGACTGTCTTTTAGTTTTTTTCCCGTAATGGTAACGAAAGCTCTCAGTGATTAAGAACTGATTTATTAAAGCACTGTATAGTTTTCCACTGAGTAATTCAGACTAACTTGATAAAATTATTTTTGGTAGGCCTAGGTTAACATTACATCCACATCAGTTATAGTGATTTTATAAATCCAACTGTATTCAAATCAAGGAACCGTGCAAGTTTTTTTTTTTTTTTGCATCAAGCAAGAAAAATCGTTGGAGCCTGACATGTTTCATTTAGTTTGCCTTACTAGACATTGCAAGTTCTGTGATGTGAATATTGCACTTGCATCCATCACAATGACAATACTGAAATGATACATTGTGTAGCCCTACGTCCAGCTATTCTCAAGAGTCCAAAAACAACAGTGAGGTACCAACAGTACACGGTCTCTATGGAACTCTATGGTTTCGTATGGAACATTGACTGGTTCTCACTTTTTAAAGTTTTGGATTTGCAGTCCATGACAGCAGTTGCTTGGTAACAGGTGTGTCCTGGTGAAAGGGTTTTAATAATCAGGTAGACCCCTCTGTAACCTTGTTATTAGAATGCGGCCTGTTTGACTGCCCCGCGGGTGTGTCTTCACTCTGTATCCTTAACGACAGAATGTGTGAGCAGGTATGACGGGGTCGCAGTGTTCTGTCAGGGTTAGGTGATGGAGGTGTTGATATGACAGTGCACTCAGCTTTCGTTTTTCCATTCCTTGAGAGAATGAAAGCAGACAGATGGAAGTCGGGTTTATCTAAAAATCAAGCATCATGAATGTGAGAGGATGAAAAGAGAGTTTGCAGAGGTGATGTGAACGTATGGTAGAGCCTGAGTTGGTTAGTATGCATAATTCAGATCCCTACTGTGATTATTTGGAATATTTACGGATATTCTCTGTAATATATTCAGCTTTCACGGTGATGTATGTGGGGTTTCTGCTTGGCAAAAAATGCACATTGCACATCGCGCTTGTACCTGGAAACAGCTCCATGAATATTTTGCTGTCACACCTGGTTATATGGATACTTTGCCACAAGCACAAGTACTGTATCCCGTTGTTTCTCGTTGGGAAAAACCCCAGCTGTTCTTTACATTGTGCGAACATTTTCACAACTAATAAGAACTTGCTGTAAACCTTATTTTATTGAAAGGCTTAAGCCGGTTTTAATTGGCATGGCAATAAAACACTTAAACACAGTTAAACACTTATAATCAAAGGAAAAGTTGCACAAATACTTGCATGCAGAAGGAATTACCTGAAAGGATGAAACTTGGTGGGTAGGTTTCACGTTGTGAGACACACAAAAGATTCAAGTTTCCTCCTTGGCCGTGCATGTGACGTAAGCAAGGGCGAGTTTAATCACTGACTGACCCAACAGCCCATTGTAGACACTTAGTGAGCAGTGATGCCCTCCATGAGTCATCCTGTTAGTGCCAGCACCATTGGCAGACGGCTGCATGTCTCAGGACTATGTGCACACAGACCCTTACTACAACTGCCCTGAACACCACGTCAACATTGCCAATGACTGCAATGGTGTAGTGCCAGACGGTCATAGAGTGACTGAGAATGGCATCAGGTAATCTTCAGTGAGTCCCACTTTTAAATTGGTGGAGACGACCAACAAATCCGTGGGCGGAGACCCTGTGGTCAGCACGTTACATGTCCAGAAGGCCTGGTGTCACTCCACCTCCAACCCTTACCGCACAATCTGCAGGAACTGTGTAAGCTGCATGGGATGGATCATCACAGGTCACCATTAGGAAACTGTACAGCTCCAAAATATGAGAATTAGTATACAGAATAAAAATATTATTTAGGCTACTCATATTTCTACATATTGTAAACAAACAACTTTCCACCACCACTACCAGTCATAGTAATATAAATAATACAACAACATGATAATTTAAAAATATATAATAATATCAACAATGAAAATAAAAACAATAATAATTTGATAATGCATTATAAATATATTATCAATAGATAACACTTAACATTCCCCAGGAAACCTAACAGAAGAACTATTAGCAAAAAAAAAGAAAAAAACGTAGCTGGTATGCCAGAATGGATGGAGTGCCTCAGATGGACGTGGATTCGAAAACCCAAATGACTTTTTTTTTTTCCGTAATGGTAACGAAAGCTCTCAGTAATTAAGAACTGATTTATTAAAGCACTGTATAGTTTTATACTTTGTAATACAGGCTAAATTGATGAAATTATTTTTCGTAGGCCTAGGTTAACATTACATTCGCATTAGCTATAGTGATTTGATAAATCCAACTGTACTTACAAACACAGAAATTATATACAGTATATGGACATATATTAAGCACTACATGTTCACAGCATTTGATGTTCTAAACGTTTGTTCCAAAAGATGTAAATGATTTTAGCTTAGTGACAGGTCTGCAGCTACAACTACTGCGTCCTGCGTCAACGATGACGCCATCACCAGGAACCAAGCTTCTTGCGACAGGTCTACACAACTTAATGACAGTGTTTGCAACCGTTTGGTGAGACTATGGTTTTGGGAAACACCTGTGTCACTTAACGATTGTTCAGACTATGTAAATTACCAATGTAGTTACCTCCATAGGAAACAGTTGCATCGCAGTCGTATAGTAATAACTATGTAAGTTACTAATGTTTTAGGAAACGCACCCCTGTATCTGTAGCTCAGTAAATATTGTCCATATCAGTCTAAATTTATCATTTATTGTTTCTGGTAACATTTATGTTACTACTAAATCGCATTGCAAGCAGACTTCCTTCCGACTATTCTTTTAATGGTGAAAGTACTTTTAAGATCAAGAGCACATTTTACTGCCATAGCTATTTCAGATATACTGTTCTTATGCTATGCAGTCATACATCCTGAAGTTCACTTTTAATAGGTATAGTAATAGTAAGAGCTGATGCCTTTAGCACAATCAAACAGACACAGCAAGGACTTGTCCACACTTGGGATACAGTTAAGTTGATTGTTTTTGAGTGTTTACACTGCAGATAAAAGTGGCCCAAAGTCTGTTTTCTTATATACGACACTGATTTGTTCTGTGTGTGGCAGTGTGAACAGCAAAAACACACTGTTTCACCTCCGATTTAGTGTTTCATATGTATAAAGTCTGTTATGTTTCCAACCAGTCTCTCCCTGAACAGTCAGTTTGGAATTCATTGCCTTTTATGTCAGTCCGACTCAATCGTCATCATAATTTCATATTCGTAAGAACAGGACTCTTACTGCAATGTCATCAAAATGCCTGTTTCCATGGTTCCCCTTCACGTCCGGTTTTGGAGGACAAGTGAGACAACAATGGGCAGAGTAAACAAATAGACATGCCGCTGTCTAATGGGTAAAATAAAAAAACAGCTCTTCAAAATTAGCTCTACTTCAAAAGGAGAACCAAAGGAGCTTCACAAAGATTGCGTCTCTTGATCTGGTGTATCATGCTTTTTGGCCTCTTTGCTAGGACTCTCTGTTTCCTTCTATGTGTTCTATCTTTTAACTTCAACAATCCAACCAAGCACTGAAGTTCAAGGTTGTTTTGTGGTCCACTGCTTTGTCCACTTTGAAAGTAGTCGACTGATCTGCTGAGGAATAAGACAGCTGAACTATGTAAGAATTAGAATGAAAAAAAAAAGACATGCTAAATATGATGTGTGTGTGCTGATGTGAGTCACATATAAAATCTGATAGCCATCTAAATATCAGATGCATTGGGTTGTCATGTATTCATTCAGTATGCTAAAAGATGAAAATACAGGCTCAAAAAATAGGTCCAGCTTCTCAAATGCCACATCAACGTTTAATAAAGGAATCATGACAATAGAAAAGTATATTTGAGTTTGCACATTCTGTCTGGGCCACAGAGGTCGTACAATTGTTACCAAACAGTTTGTAGTGGTGCAGGCCAGCTAAACTAAGCAACAAAACCGAGGTATTAATTACACAGAGCATGCATAGAGACTTGTACAACAATGGCATTTAAATGAACACATACTTCTTTTGTAGTGTTGGAGCTGGGTTAATGTGAGTGGACAATGTTTTCAAAAATGGGGTTTTAGGAGTCATTTCAAAGTGGGCAGAAGGCTAACATGGAGAAACCTGTTTTTAAATGCATCACATTATTATAACCCCATATTTATCACAAAGCGTAAATATGTACAATCAAATTCTTTTAAGGCTACAGTTTCTATCCTGTTCTCTCCTTTTCTATCTACTGTTCTAAAATGGTGCCTTATTACCCATTTGTCACTGTCCTGCGCTCTGATATGTGCCTAAATCGCTTTATCTCACAGAAAACACCTGGACAGTTGAAGCACACACTCAACACAGCTCTGTCTGCAGTTCTGTAATCAAGACCCAGATTTATGCAAGGGACCATAAAGACTACAGTGCACTGCAAGGCTGGATGCTGCTTTACAGCTTCAACTTTTCCACTTCAGTCCTAATGCAGCTTTAGCATTTAACTAAACACGTAATATTTAGTTATTAATCTTAAGATTATGATTAATGTCATCAACTGCTATAAAACTAATATGGAAGTTAGGCAAATTTGGATTTTTAGGAAGTGTAGGCCCAAATACACTTTTATACAAGTTCATTATATATAATTATATTAGATTAGATTTATATATTTTATATATTATCTATTTTATTTATGGAGAACAAATATAGCCATGGCCATATAGCCATAACCACTTACTGTGTCTTGAGTTTTAGATGTATATGTTTATATTGACAGTGATTGATAATGATAAAGCACTGGTAAATTCTCATTTCTTTGGGTGCTAACTTGCCTTACAGTGCGCTGTATGTCCCACTCCACCAGGAATAAATGAAAAAAATATGTTTTATTTGTATTAGGCAACATTTTTGTAGCTATTTTATGTTATAGCTATAATGTGGGAGCCTTAAGAGGCATTAAGGGGCATTTGGACATCTGGTTCCTGTTACTTTGGCTGTGAACAGTTATGACTCAGTAAGACTCCTTGGAACAGACCATTTCACTTTTAACGTCTTAGCCATCTTAACCATTTAATTATGCAGAAAGAATGAAAAACCTGGGGATTTCCCTTTTAAGAGCTCGGTGCTTCAGCACCACGGAGAGCTCCATTAACAGCCTGTGTGTTTTTGTTTTTTTTTGCATTACAGCTTTAATGCCGCCTGAAACTTGAACTCGAATGTAGTCTACCCAAACTTTACTCCAACTTGACAACCTCCCCCTAAAAATTCAACTTTCCTAAACATAGCCGCCACTAAATTGCCTAAATAAAAATATGAAGTAAAAAACGTGTAATATATTTTTCGAATTTATGCAATGATTCCAAATTATGATTGCCAGACACAAACCTGAAAAAGATTTGATGTTTAACCCAGGCCAAATATTCATCTTCCAACGCTTTCAGATAATCGTTTAAAGTGCTAACATATGTGACATGCCAGCTGCTTATTAAACCTGATTCCATAGAATAATATGTCTCTAATCACTCAACCGGAAAAAGAGAGCGAGAGAGTGAAGGAGAGGGAAAGAAGGATCCCTCCAATTGTCGTCAGTCACAGCAGCCACCAGAAGCAGCTCTCTCGAAATAGAATCGCCATTAGAAGGTAAATGTGTGTGGCGCAGGGAGATTTCCTGGAAGGATCCATTTGTTGTAGTCTGTCTTGGCTTATTATGCCAGGCTGTTATAGATATTTAAGTGGGATGAATACAGCTGGGCTCTTCATACGTCATGCGCGCAGTCTGTTAGGGGGGTTAAGCTTGTTCCAGCTTTGTTTCTTTTGTGTGAGAGGGAAATTGTATGTATGGTAAATACGTACCACGTCGTGTAATTACAGTAAAGGTAAATTGGACGCATTAGAACCATCTATTAGACTGGCTGGGGTCACTTTTGATGTAGACCCCCCTCTGACTCTGGTCTTTAACTAGACTCTGCATGCGTCTGCTTCCTGCTGTCACTTTCCGTTGCTTAATGTACAGCAGCTTTGCCTACTGTAGTAACGGCATCTTAGATAGAAAGCTGGGTACAGTTTGGCAGACTGCAGGTCTGAGATATCTACACAGTGTTGTATGTATCGTTTTAGCCTTGCTGTAGCTCTCTATACTTCCCAAGTTCTAGGCTTCTCCTATAACTCTTGATACTGCCATTGCCTATGCCCTGTAGTAATGGCATGCTAAATGCATTATGCCCATCTACAAAACTAGCCCAATGAACCCAAACATGCAGTTTCGTTTGCATGTTAAAGTGCAATACACAGTACCAGTCAAAAGTTAACACACGGATAATCACAGGTTTCCCTCATTTTTAGCTTAATAGTTTGCTTTAGAATTAAAATCAAGACATCAAACTATTAATAGCACTTATGGAATTATGCAGTCCACCTTTAAACCCTCCAAAATGGAACTTTACAGGAGGATAAATTAGCTTTCTTAACCTGCAAAGTAAGCTGATTTAACAATGTGTAGATAAATTCTATTGGTCTAATAATTCAATAGAATTGTGATACTTCAAGAGTATACCTGGTATATGAGGATGTGTACTGTTTCAGACATCTCATCAGTTGGAGCTGTTAAGTATAAACCTGTAGAGTCTTTAAGATCACCAATAACATCCACTTGATTGGGTGTGTCCAAACTTTTGACTGGTACTCTACGTTCCTTTCACTCGTGCATATTCATCTAAGATAGGTTCATTCAAAACCTGAAAGGATCATGCTAAAAGTGTGTGGAACTATTGGAACTGCAGGTTATTTGATGTGATGACTAGTTCATGTAGTGCCATCACTAGTTCACTAGCGATGGCATCATTTACTGGTTGTGTCTCAAAAGCATGTGACGTCCTTTAACACTGCCAGCAGCCGTAGTGGCTACATACAAAACAGCCAAAAATCTGTAATTTTCATGATGAATGACTAACTGAGGCTGCCTCCTGCCTCACCGCTGGATACAGATGACGTCTCGCACAAGGCCTTGCACAAGGACTTTTCTCCTGAGCCTACATGTTAGTTTGTCAGAGAAATCTATTATGTTGTTGCTTCTTGTTTCTCAGTCATGTCCTTAACTGTGTGTCCTTGGCAGGACTTTCACATTAAAGCGCTTGTGGTTCAGAGTGGAGGAGTGTCATATATATACTACCTCCCAAAATTACAAGCTGTAGTGATTTACAGTCCTGTTGAAACATAAAAGTGCTGGTCTGTGCTAATATGATTATAGAGCATTGAACAAGTAGTTCTAGTTCCCTGTCTGTTCCCACCTTTACCTGGTGTGGCACCGGTTCTGTTTATGATCTCACCATGCCGCTATCCTGGATCACTGAAATGATGACACATTAAATGTGCGGCAAGGTAACATAGGGGTATTAACAAGGTTACTGTGGGTGTGATTTGAGCACTGATGTATTTTGCTGTTAAGTGTGTCCTAACGGAAAACCGTCAAATGCAACGTGAGACTGAAGACATTTGGCTCCAGTTCACTTTGAAGGTTGACAGAATTAAAATAAGAAGTAATTCTCAGGAACAGGAAGGAGTTACAAATTAAACAATTCTGCCTCTCAAAGAGAAAAAATATTTTTCTCTCTGCCTTACATTGTTGCAATGCACTGTGTAATAAAACTCTGATTGTGTGAGAGAACTCTATATGTGTGATAGAACTCTACATGTGTGAGAGAACTCTACATGTGTGATAGAACTCTACATGTGTGAGAGAACTCTACATGTGTGATAGAACTCTACATGTGTGAGAGAACTCTACATGTGTGAGAGAACTCTACATGTGAGAGAACTCTACATGTGTGAGAGAACTCTACATGTGAGAGAGCTCTACATGTGAGAGAACTCTACATGTGAGAGAACTCTACATGTGAGAGAACTCTACATGTGAGATAGAACTCTACATGTGAGAGAACTCTACATGTAAGATAGTGCTCTACATGTGAGAGAACTCTACATGTGAGAGAACTCTACATGTGAGAGAACTCTACATGTGAGATAGAACTCTACATGTGAGAGAGCTCTACATGTGAGAGAGCTCTACATGTGAGAGAACTCTAAATGTGTGAGAACTCTACATGTGTGAGAGAACTCTACATGTGTGAGAGAACTCTACATGTGTGTGAGAACTCTACATGTGTGTGAGAACTCTACATGTGTGAGAGAACTCTAAATGTGTGAGAGAGAACTCTACATGTGTGAGAGAACTCTATATGTGTGATAGAACTCTAAATGTGTGAGAGAACTCTACATGTGTGAGAGAACTCTACATGTGTGATAGAACTCTACATGTGTGAGAGAACTCTACATGTGTGATAGAACTCTACATGTGTGAGAGAACTCTAAATGTGTAAGAGAAGTCTACATGTGAGAGAACTCTACATGTGAGAGAACTCTAAATGTGTGAGAGAACTCTACATGTGAGATAGAACTCTACATGTGAGAGAACTCTAAATGTGTGAGAGAACTCTAAATGTGTGAGAACTCTACATGTGAGATAGAGCTCTACATGTGTGAGAGAACTCTACATGTGTGATAGAACTCTACATGTGTGATAGAACTCTACATGTGTGTGAGAACTCTACATGTGTGATAGAACTCTACATGTGAGATAGAACTCTACATGTGAGATAGAACTCTACATGTGTGATAGAACTCTACATGTGTGATAGAACTCTACATGTGAGATAGAACTCTACATGTGAGATAGAACTCTACATGTGTGAGATAGAACTCTACATGTGTGAGATAGAACTCTAAATGTGAGAGAACTCTAAATGTGAGAGAACTCTACATGTGAGAAAGAACTCTACATGTGTGAGATAACTCTAAATGTGAGAGAACTCTAAATGTGAGAAAGAACTCTACATGTGAGAAAGAACTCTACATGTGAGAAAGAACTCTACATGTGAGAGAACTACGTGTGAGACAGAACTCTAAACGTGAGATAGAACTCTAAATGTGAGATAGAACTCTACATGTGAGAGAACTCTACATGTGAGATAGTGCTCTACATGTGTGAGAGAGAACTCTACATGTGTGAGATAGAACTCTAAATGTGTGAGAGAGAACTCTACATGTGTGAGAGAGAACTCTAAATGTGTGATAGAACTCTGAATGTGTGTATATCTGCTTCAATATGAGTGTGCGTGTTGCCCAGAATCAATGAGATCAAGGTCATTATGCAGGTCAATATTTTTATGGGAATCGATTAGTGCGTAGTATGGCAGAGCATTTGAATAGTGCTATGACTCCATTAGCAGCTCTTGCTACGCTATTTAGAATGTGTTGTCCGGAGCAAAACCTTCTCAGGAAACCTTGTAGCAAGTCAGTGTGACAGTAGAGTGAACAATGTTTACTTTAGCCTAGATTTATGTAATAAGATTTTGTTTCTGGATTATTCCGGTGATGAGCTGTTGATGATTGAGCGTTTAAACAGTGAAATGGATGGCTGTGTTTTCTTTAAAAATGTGTAGCAAATAAAATTAAAAGAATGAAACGAATGAAATCATAACCTTTGGTAACACTTTACTATAAAGCAGCTCTGAATGACATCTGCAATACGTGTTGTGACAGCTGACAGAAACCTGCCTAAATATTTATACAGGTTTTTAAGACCTCATAAAGGCTGCTTTTGTCATAACACAGGTGACATTCATTTTATCTGACACTGAGTTGTGTGATGCCACTTTTTGACTGAAGTCTAGTCTTTATTAGAGTGATAAGGATGTGCTGAGGATGTGACATATCTTATTGGAGATCTATCTATCTATCTATCTATCTATCTATCTATCTATCTATCTATCTATCTATCTATCTATCTAAACACTAGACCTTCTGTGTCATTAAGCCCCGCCTCCCGATAAGCCCACTGGCATACTGCTGTGGCTATTCTTACAATGACTCTGTCGTTTTCCCAGAGCTGTGCGGCCGTTTGATGGAAGAACAGAACCACAGACACGCCAAGTTAATTGTAAAGAATTTATTTACAAATTGGTTATCGGGTACCCCAACTTGGCCGTGCCGGAGAAAGCCTTTTGCCAATTCAAATGTCCCTGACACTCTCTCGCACCTCTCCAAAGAGGGTCCTCTTATACAGTCCTTAGGTGCCCTCAGCTGGAATGCATTATCAATGAGCTCATTTGAAAAATGACACACCTAAGCAAAACAGAGTATCACTCAATGTCTTCATTCTTTACCTTCTACATCTCTCTGATTGTTTCCATATGTTAATATGTTTTTCTGACCAGTCTAGAGGTCAACCTGTCCATCACCACACCTTAATGATATGAGGCCCTCTAAAGAAAGAATCTAACCCTACTGGCCAGTTACTCCTTATATAAGAGTACAATGCTAATATGTGAGGAGCAAAATACACATCAACTCCAATCCTGAAAGTCAGATAGAACAAGTTGGTAGTCCCGATCCACTTTCACAAGCTAGGCCGGAATGGGATCTTTCAGAGTGAATTGCTGCATATGCATTTCATTGCACCTTGTAATGAGATTATGCATGATCACAATAAGCACATTGACTTTTTAACTTTACAATATAGACATTCTATAAAAATGTTGACTTTTACATGTACATGTGTACTTGCTGCTCAGTTCTCATATCCATACATACTGTATATGTACCTCAGTACTGCAGAACTTGGCTATATCTCTATTTATAACACTTTTCTAACTCTATTGCACACATGTTTGCTTGCTGTTTGTTTGTCTACTGTTTTATATGTTTACATATCAGATGTCTTTTTCCATTTATTTTGTTGTAATTGAGAAAAAAAAAAAAGAAATTCTTTGTACACTCGGTACTTGGCGAATTTACAGGGGTTGGACAGTGAAACTGAAACACCTGTCATTTTAGTGTGGGAGGTTTCATGGCTAAATTGGACCAGCCTGGTGGCCAATTATCATTAACTTCACATTGCACCAGTAAGAGCAGAGTGTGAAGGTTCAGTTAGCAGGTAAGAGCACAGTTCTGCTCAAAATACTGCAATGCACACAACATTATGGGTGACATACCAGAGTTCAAAAGAGGACAAATTGTTGGTGCACGTCTTGCTGGCGCATCTGTGACCAAGACAGCAAGTCTTTGTGATGTATCAAGAGCCACGGTATCCAGGGTAATGTCAGCATACCACCAAGAAGGACGAACCTCCACCAGCATCACGTAGTGACCTGGCCACTATCCTGCAAGAAGAATGGCTTAAACTCCCTCTGACCACTGTGCAGGACTTGTATATGTCATTCCCAATACGAACTGACGCTGTATTGGCCGCAAAAGGAGGCCCTACACCATACTAATAAATGATTGTGGTCTAAAACCAGGTGTTTCAGTTTCATTGTCCAACCCCTGTAGAGTCTGATTTTGATTCTGACATTAGATTACAAAGGGGCCCAAACACATAGCTTCTCCTGGGGAAAAACCTATTATAGGTACACAGTTCGGCCCTCAAGCCATTGTTGTAACTTTGAGTTTACGTTTGCATTGTTTATCCCTTTCTGTGTATGATTGCACCTGTGCAATACCTTTTTGTCTGGTGTCACATAGTCTTATGAACACTGCTCTGCAGTCTTATACGACAGGGCTGATATGCATGTTTGTGTATATGTGATGCTGTGCTTGTATAATATACTGCTATTTGCAAGCTTCTGCTAATCTCACTTCTTAAACGTCACATGGTTCCTGAAATGTGGACCGGCAGCAGTATATCTGTGATGTATGCCTAATGTGTTAGTGGACGAGCCCTGGGCCATGAAAAACGATTTTCCCGTCTCTCAGCTGCTTAAGTGCACTTCTAATCCTTCCAGTCTGGCCTTATCAATCTGCTCAGGACATTCTGTATTATGTCAGCGGTCAACATTGCAGACAGGAGATTTTTATTTCAGCTTGTACTGCACGATTGTTCTCGCTTATTTCTCAGCATGCACGTAGCACCTATGCCTTGATATAGAATTGATTTTAACATTATCACCTCGGTAGACACCTTTGAACAGGCAATAACTTTACTCTTTCAGGAGAGGAACACATGGTCAGAATCTCAATGTGCCATATGTGCGGAGATGGATGTTTTTTATGGTTGTGCCTGCTGCTTTGATTTGGGGTTGATTCTCAGGAGAAGGTATTGTTAGTGGACGAGCCCTGGGCCATGAAAAACGATTTCCCGAACTCAGTGATTAACCGACAAATTACCTGTGCTGTATACACGCTAATACCGCATGAAGTACAGTGCAGTATCATCAAGAAAAATGAGTCACCTGGGACTGAAACTGTCTGCAAGCCTTCAGAAACCTGTACATTCAGCTACATCCTTACATTCTGGCGTGAATGTTGTGGAAGGAACTTTTCACAAGCGTTAGGGTTAGTCAGTTACAAGTGAAGAACATTTAAAACCACTGCCAAGGTTGCCAGATCAGGCTGCCCTGGCAAGTTTAGCATGAAAGCTGTACGCGTTATGCATAAAGAAGTTTCCAAACGATCCTAAAATGTCATGAGGGTACTGACAAGTACCTCTTGCCACAGTTGATGTCAAGCCATATGAATCTACCCTCGGAAAGAGATGCACAAGTTTGATTTTCCTGGATCTTCAAGGAAAACCTTGCTGTCAGAAACATAAGAACATGAGGTCAAAACCAATAGAGAACACCCAGACAAAGGCCAGGATTTCTGCCTTGGTCAGATGGATCCATAGTTGAATTAATTAGGTACAGTAACAGAAGACATATTTGGTATAAACCAAACACAGCATTTGAGCACAAGAAGCTCAAACCAATTCTGAAGCATGAAGATGGAAACGCCATTGTTTTATGCTGCTTAACCGCAGCAGGGCCTGGCAAGCTCTCCATAGTAGAATCAGTTTCTATTTTGTATCAGAGGGTGAGAGACCATCTGGACCATGCAACATGACCATGACCCAAACATTTAAAAGAAATTCCTCCAAGGAATGGCTCTTACGAAAGAAGTGAGCAGTTTCCAAATCCCAGATCTAAAGCCTATTGAGATGATGCAGAGTGATTTAAAAACGGGCTGTGTATGCATGAAATCTCTCAAACATCACACCGCTGAAAGAATTCTGCATGTAGCAGGACTGGGGAAAACATTCACCCAGTCGACGTGTTAACATCAGTTATAGTAAACGTGTGAATCAAGTTATTTTAGTCAGATGGTGAAATATTACAGATTAAAGTGTAGGGGGTCCTAACTTTTCCAAAGCTGGAATTGGAACTGTTTTACTTTTTTTGTTAAATACATAAAAACAAAGTCAAATTTACTGTTTTTACAAAGGTGATGCAAACGCATTACCTTGATTAATAGATTTTGTTTGAAAAAATATCAAATATTGATATGTTCATATTTAGGGTCCAAGCACTTGGTGTGGGGACCCAATTGTTTTTGTTAGGGTTTTCTTTCTACTTATTATTGTTCTTTTTTTTGGCTAAAACGAAATGCAGAACAAAGACCAAAAGGCCCAAAAACACCCAAATTAATAGAAAGGTACAGCATTTAAAGAAAATGACATTGATTGACAAAGTTAGAACACATATTTGCCTGCACCTTCTTAATAAAACAAATTTAAAAAGTTATTTTTTATATAATTTTTTTTTTCCTGATTTCTTTCTGATTTTTTCACTTTTTAGCTCCACCTACGTACATTTTTCTGCTAATTTGCATAATATGCTAAACCTACATTTGAGTACCAGTTTTTAATAAAGAACAACATATTTAATGGGATTTCCTAATTTTTTTCTGACTGTGTCCATGTTTAAACCTTCACAAAATGCCAAATGAAGTGGATGTTTTAGAGGTGGTTCTCAACCATTTACCTGGTCTGGGTGGTTGACTCCATCTTTTCTGTACTGGTAAAGCGATAGCAGCAGGATAAGGAAAGTAGCGCCATTCAAACAAGCAAGAAATCACAATATCAGCTGAAGGTATAAAGCGCTACTTTATATACACATTTTAGAATCATATGGCCTTGCGTGATGCAAACATCTCAGCCCACTAAGAAATCTGTTAAATTACTCTGTCTGGTTATTGTAGTGCTATCCAGATGTGAGACCTGTACATGTTTTATTACCGACATTCCCTGATAAGTAATTCGTTCAAGAGGCGGTGCTAATTTTCTCATATTCCTTACAACAAACTCACAGAAGCTTCAGCAGAGGTCAGCAGATGTGCACATAGGGAGAATAGAGATTTTGCCAGTGCACAAGCCTATTGCAGGTTTTAAGAAACACATTGATAAACTGATGTCATCAATCTTTATTAAATATTGAGGCTTGTATTATTTTGGTAATGTTTGTCAGAGAGCTCATTTGCATACCACAGTCTTCTGTGATATCTGTACCAGAAATATTGGTATATGAAATATCCCCAGTTAACAGATGATGCATAGTGCTGGCCTACTTCTGCAAATGTGGATTCATCATGACTTGCAGTCGATGTGTAAGGCCAGAGTGAGCTGTGTGAAGGCTACTCTGTCGACTGAGTCCCTGAGACGGCACTCAGCTGAAACCACGTCCTCCAGATGGTCCCAGAGGGGCACTGTGAGCAAGTCTCTTAGCTCACTGTTCATCTCTCTGTCATATTAGTCTTCAGGAAGCACCCACTGTGTTAACTCCTTTCAATAATGAGTACTGACTGTCTGAACTCTTCCCCATGATGTGGCACTGATGAAACACGAGGAGCAGCTGTACATGACTCACTGACGCGCGCTCATATCACTGTGTGATTGTCCTCTTAAGCCGCCAGGTCTATTGAACAGAATAACAGAATACACTGTGGTAGTGCACTACAGGACTAGTAGCCTTTATTCCCACACAGACATGCTGGGGAAATTTCACCCCTCTCAGAGGCTCTCAGTGCATGAGAATCAATACGGCACTGGACTTGTTCAGTATGGCAGTCCATTTGTTTTAGATGGACTGTAAGACTCAGCATAAGAAACCTAATGAGGAATCTCTTGAGGTAGCAGTCATTAGCATGGGCAAACATTAGCGGTCCTTAGCAGCATAGTCTACAGTATAATATCATATGCTCTGTGGTAGTACTTCAAAGAAGTAGTGTGTAGGGTAGATTTGCGAACCTTTCACATCAGCTTTTTGTAGTGACTTTTGTGCTTGTGCCGTATTGCAATTGCATTTATGGGAGTTTCCTTCTAAACTCTCAGAAAATACTGGGATGATATGATCATTATTGGAGCACCGCCCTAAAATAAGCCAATGCAGGAAACATAGCCCTACAAACAATGCTGAACATAGTGGAGTGGAGACAACCCACCAGCACTTCTGAACAGCTGGGATAGCAGGCATGTCATTAACACCCATGCATTTTACATTTTTATGGCATTTAGCTGACGCTCTTATCCAGAGCGACTTACAAGGTTAATGATTACAGGTAGGCCAGTGTAGTGTTAGGAGTCTTGCCCAACGACTCTTATTGGTGTAGCACAGCATAGTCACCCAGACTGGGATTCAAACCCCAGTCTCCCACACGTAGAGGTGGCACCCTGAGTAGTGGTGTTACCCACTGAGCTACACCAACCACATGCAGCCACATCCAAGTACAGAATAGTCCATGCAACACGTGTGTACATTGTTTAATAACCACGACTATTTACATGTCTCTCTTACTGCATGTCGGGCATTCTCAAAGGGGCTTCCACATGTGGCTCTGCCTTCTGCACATCCATGGCCAAGCTAACCATTAGCGGTTCATTACATCATAATTAACCAATTTTAATATTAAATACTGGAGGAAGATGAGTTAATGATTTCTTTTCTTCTTATGATGTTCATTTAAAACTTAAAAAAAAAAGATCATCTTAAAAAACCTATCTCACAGTAACAGTTTCCTGAAAAATAATAACTCATTATTAGTGATAACTTATTTACCAGGTCAAACTTTTGAGAAAGAGAGTAATTATTTTAACATGCTAATTTAAATTAATGTCATAATTGTGATTTTATTATTTATTTATTTATTTTCTGGCATAAAGAGTAAACTGCTACTGTCAGTAAATACATGGGGGCTACAAGAAAACACTTTTTTCTCTCACACAGACTTCTGCAAAGCAACAACATGAACAAAGCAGGGGGTTAGATTAGGTTATATTAATAAAAGTTATATTAATAAAACATTGCAAATCATTACAAGGTTGTGTCTTTTGATTTATGTGTAAGTTCTTAAAAGATAGTCTATTAAATTAGCGTTAAATTAAATTGGCATAGGAACTGTTGGTAACAGTTGGGATTGTTAGTAATGGAAAAGTCACTGACACTCCAAAGTATCATTTCATCACAGTCCAAAGAAAAACAAGCATCTCCAGAATGGCAACTTTACAGGAGAGGACAAAAACCTCATTAAACTTTAATGTAAGTCAATGGAACCAGATATTTTATCCAGTCATTTTGGGGTCATTTCTGTTGGTGCATTCATTTATTAAAATTAACAGATCTGAAGTCAACAAGAAATCAACAAAAATTGATATTTTAAAATGACTGTAAAGCTGTTTTTAATTCATTTTTAAAACATAAACTGTGTAAGAGGAAAGCAATTAAAAAATAAACATGAATCTTAGCAACTAAATCTTATCAGTAAGCAACCCAGTACCTCCAATCAGCTGTTTGGATGCAACAACTGTCGGTGGCTGTTGTTTACAATTATTGTTTTTTATACCATATGTGCCATTGTTCTAGACGTGCTGATGATACCCAGATGCAAACCTACCGGTACATAATTCACAAAGATAATAATAATATATTGTCATATTGCCCACCTTTCTGAGGTTTCAGGGAAGAAAACTGAAAACATCAATTTAGCTTGGCGGCGCTGAAAGGATTTGTGTTTGATGGGGTCTATTAAAACAAAGCCTATCCGACGAACTAAAGTGGTGGATATTCAAAAGGCATACAGTATGCAAATGAGAGTGGCCCTCAGGCTACAGCCAGAGAGATGGAGGGTGGCAGCGGGGAGCATTTAGAGCAGCTTCTTAATTAACTTCAGCTGAAATGAAGGTCCGCCGTCTTTTCTTTCTCTGTTAACAGGTGCGGGAAATGAAAACTAATGCACAATATCTGCAACAATTAGACTCCAGATTCTCACATGTAGCTTATTTGTCAAATTTCCATCCCAGCTGCCAGCACATAGTTTGAGTGTAGCAACACGGGGCAGCATTAATTATTCATGGTCTTCACCTTTAATGCTGATCTGTGTGTGAATAAATCAGGGTCTCTAAGAGCCGTTCTTATCTCGGCTACGCAGTCGCCTACCGTTGGCCTTGTGTAAATTCTGAGTAACATCAGAAGCTTGCCGATTTTAACGAACGCGGCATACAGATGCTTTTGAACATGGGAGGGCTGTGGCCTCTCATTATGATGAACGGCAGCTGGGACGGACCCGGAGCATGCTGCAAGTCGGCTCGGTTTATACTGGCATCGTGGCAGTCGTGACCATGAGGCGGTTAAGTATCCGTCTTTGTCCTCCAGTCTTCTCCGTCAGCCCCTCAGAGCCAATAGCAGATCGGCCAGGCAGCTTTAGATGGAGGATTTGTTGTCTCATTTTCAATTTGCTTTCAATTATCTCTACCAATAGCCAGATATACCGAAATGAATTCAGTTTTGCAAACACGGCAGACTCAAAGTAGATTAGACTCTGTATCTGGGATTGGTTTTTTGGTCTTAATGGAAAGAGCGCTGACTCATGCTCTTCAGTACGTTAGATAAACCTCTTAATTTCAGCCAGGAGCGGATTTGTTCAGCATGCTACCTTTTCAAATATGGAAATGAAATAAATAAGTGAATTAATTAATAAATAAATAAAATACTTAAGGTAATTATATGACCTTGATGACAGATGCTGTTTTACTGAGCATTTTGCTGGATGAATTATTCTAAAAATAATCTAAACACAAAAATAATTTGCCTTACCATTCACATCAAGGGTGCTCCATCGCTTTCCCTGGATGGATATTTCAATACCAGGCTCTGTGTGGTCTTTATTAAGCCTGTCCCCGTTGGCTGTAATGGTTTTTCTTTCATTGACATAAATTGCTGACCACTTACTCTGCTGTATATTGCTCTAGCCCAGACTTCTCCAAAGGTTACATAACATTTTATGAACTGCAGTATTTTATAAAGTACACAAAAGTCTTCTTGTTGACACACACTCATCATCAAAAGAATAGTTGCATCCAGAAGGATGTGTTGGATCGCAGTGCTACTCAGAAGGAAGATTATCGTTATCAGGAACCATAAATTGTGATATGTTTAGACAGATGTGGGCAACATTTATTGAGCTACACATACAGAAGTAGTCTCTCACAGTTGTAGTGGTTCCTAATGGTGTCCTGTGATAACCCATCTCGTGCAGCTTGAATATTCTCATGCAGTTCCTGCAGATTGTGCAGTAGGGGTGGAGGTGGAGTGACAACAATCCGTTCATCTTGGCACTGACCGCAGTGCCTTCACGCACGGATTGGTTGGTCATCTCCACCTAGACAAAAGCGGGACTCGTCACTGAAGATGACCCGCTGAAATTCTGAGTCACTCCATGACAGTCTGGCACGACACCATCGCAGTCTTTGGTGGCGTTGATGTGGTGTTAAGGGCAGTTGTCATTACGGTCCTCATTCATGTAATCCTGCGTCGTGCAGGCGTAGGCCAATGGTGTTCAGATATCAGGATGGATAATGGAGGGCATCTTTGTCATGGCTGTTGGGTCAGTCAGCTAAAATGATAAAACCCAGCCGTGCTTAGAGCTGACCGTGAAACTTGAATCATTCGCATATCTCACAACGTCAAACTAACCCAACAACTGTCAGTCCTGTCATTTGACTTCTTCTGAATGCAGCTATTTGTGCAACGATGGTTTTGACGAGGTGTGTGTTGTCTGATGTAATGCTGCTCACAGTTTTTTATGCCTTGGTACAGATTATATTTAACTAGATTAATGCCCTTCAATCACTGTTAGTGCAAGCTTTCTTCAAGCTTTATATGATTTATGGTCTGAGAGCGTCTGATCTGAGATGCTCTCAGCGTCTGATCTAGGCTCCCACCCAAAAGTCCACCTTACATGCAGTTAGACCATAACATTTGGTCCAGTCTGCCTAAGTATGCATACTGCAGGATGTCTTGAGACTCTACTGGCAACCCCCCACTTCATGTAACTACACTCAGCAGATTGTGTTGAAGCTGATCCCAGATCAGTGCTCCTAATCTAAGCAGATGTATACATGTAACCCTGTGTTCTGAGCAGGAGGTTATGTTTATAATGACCTGAGTGTATATCCGCGAAGCTGTTATGAGAGACAGAGAGCTTTAGTAAATCCCTTGCCAGCCGGATCATGTTCCTGCCTCTCCACCTGTCTTATGCTACTCTTCTGTTTAACAGAAGTTTATCTGTGTCCATACCGCCAGCTCTGGATACACAGAGAGCACACTGTTCCTGTTCTACATACTGCCGTGGTGCTGCTTTTCTAAACCTCCATGCACCATCTTCCCGTTGTCCATTCTACATTGTGATGTGAAAGTAAGTATATAAAGTGCAGGCAAACATTTGCAACTTATCAAGAAGACTGTTCCTTCATTTTTACCACTTTCCAGTAAGGAAAATTATCAGAACTACACATGGAGTTATTGTTATCTTGAAGGTCAGTTTACACCTATCTGTTCACAACCACAGATCAAATGCATTGTTATGCAGGAGTCGGTGGAGAAGTGCTCTACCTGTGTTAGAACAGCATGCGCTTCTCTGTCAGATTGTGCCTCTGGACCTTGCTGTTGAATCATAATGCTTTTTGCATCTTGCTGCGCAGTAACTGTAAGCTCTCGACTTACCTTGTGCTGTAACTAGCCAAAAACTGATGCATTAATAACTTTTAAAAGAAACTCTTTGCCTTTTTACCTCCATCATATTCCAAAGAAGAGTGTGACAGCAGGCATACATCATATCTTGAACCTGTCATTGCCCCCAAGCAAGCTTTCCGGTTGGCAGCTGTGACGGGGAACAACTAAACAAACTGGTATTGGCCAGAAATGAACAGAATACAGTTCAGCAAACCAGATGGGCTGTGGAATGATTTACAGGCCGGATGGAACAAAACAACAGTCAGGTATAGAAAATGCAGAAAAGGCTGAATTGAACCTGGTGTTGTGGCAGTTGTATGGCTCTATCCATGCATTGGCTACTGCTTCTTATTTGGCAGAACGAAAGTTCCAGGTTTACAGCACACTGGAAGGACTTGGTATTGAGATTTCAAATCAGGGGAAGTAATGGAGCGTCCTTGATTTAAACTATAAGATAATATTCTTGTATTTTAACTATTTCTTAATTACTTTATTCAGCAAAATTGTCAAGGGTGAAATGGTCAAGGTCATAAAACTATCTTTTTTTATTGTATATGTTTCCGTTTGCTCTATGAGCTACTTAGCTTACTTTCTCCTGTGGTATAAAAGCGTTATAACACCTGAGGTGTATTATTCATAATGACGGACATCGCTCTCTTTTATGTTCTGTTGCTTAACAAAACAATTACCTAGCAATAATTTCAGTCCTGCTACATGCAAACATACCCATTTGTGTCTTTGATATTATGAATAAACATACCTTAAATCAGGGGATCAGTGCTGTATATGCAATGACATTATATTCTGAGTGCAGAGGTAAAGAGCTGAAGAGGGCTAAGGAGAACACTGCTGCGCCTCTGCAGCTGAGTCTGTGCATGGGGTCTGGCATGTGGGTAATAGTATTGATTTAGGTGAAAATGAAGCAGAGTGAATGCATGGCTCTGGAACACACACACACACACACACACACTGAGGTGTGATAATGAACTTCTATCATTCACTCCTCCTCTGATATGCTGTTGGCACACGGAAATGATGTGATGTGCACACACACACACAATGAATAATGAAAACAGTGACTCTGGAATATCTTCCTGGGAATAATCATTTGTCCCTTTGCTCATTGTTGTAGGAACTGTTGTAGCTGATTTATGATCCTTTTTACTCCTAAAGTTTCCTAAATGGTAATTGGTTATTCCCAGTTCCAGACAAAAAAAAAACCAGGTTATCCATATATCACCCAGAAGTGTTTTCTTTAGTAGCAATTGCTGAAAGACTGGACAGGCTTTATGTAATATTAATGAAAGTCCTGTTCAGTCTAATGAAAGCCTGTCGCACACAGTGCAGTTTCGGGTGTTATTGTTAGTGATAATGCGCAGCACTGTTGTTATCCAATTTATCTTCTTCTTCTGCTTGTCTTCCTGCTACTTCTTTTTTTTGGCTTCTGCCAGATTTTCCTCCATTAACTCATCCCCATTTTTGGAAACATCCACAGTGAATCCGCTCTGAATCTGAATCTTCGGTCTGACTAATAGAGGAATGTTGTGTACATCTTTTTGAATGGACATTTGTTTATTTAATGACATCTGTTTAATTTTTTCCCCCTAGAAATCGCTTGCTTAAGCTTGCTTAGGTGACTATGCAATCACGCTCACCTTCTTCAGGGAATGCACTTTTCTAGATTTAAATGACATTCACTGTGTATGTGCATGACACACGAGACTATTAGCTAATAATAATAACTAATTAGCCTATAGGGCTAAATCTGGCTCGTTAACAGTATATTGATTAATGAGCACTGTCCCTGTCAAATAAGTAAGTAAATGAAATGGAAACAGGGGCGTCTTTTCCAGGGTAACTGAGCTAACCGTAGCCCATTCTACTGTGCCTAGTTTAGATTAGCTATAACAAACCAATCCAACTCAGTAGCTTTGCCTTTTACCCCTATATCATCAACATGGGGGGCACAGTGGGTTGCCCCTGGGTTCGATTCTCAGTCGGGTTGTCCGGGATCCTGTGTGGAGTTTGCATGTTCTCCTATTGTCAAGTTTTCTCTAACTGCTCCGGTTTCCATCCACAGTCCAAAGACATGAACATATAAGTGTGTGTGTGTGCCCTGTGATAGACTGGTGACCTGTCTATGGTGTTTTCTGTCTTCTGCCCATTAAGGGCTCGGATAGGCTTAACCATCCCTTCGACACAGAACAATAAGCAGCTCAGATGTTGACCTCTGTAGGGGTCTGATATGCGGGTTCTCCTTAGGTTCACCTTCTGTAAAACTTGTCCAGCTTCTCACCAGTCGGTGGAGTACTGGTATAGAGCCTTCACATTTTGTTACCCATGGCTGCACAGCTCGTGTGCAGAAAGATGGTTTTTGGTATATGCACGGAAGTGTTGTGACACTGCTCCAGGGAACTCTTTTTGGAACTTTTATCTTTAAGGCTGTGTGTCGTTGCATTAAAGCCATTTCCAGAGGAGCCTGACTAAGGCTGTGTGCAGTAGTTGTTCTGAGGGATTTTAGTGGCATCTCTTTGTGTTTGTGCTGTTGGTATGGATGGGGTGGAGTGGGATGGGGCAGTGCATGTATTGATGCTTCAGACAGACGTTAGACCTCGACCTCCCGCTGGCAATATGTAAATAAATCTGCAAACAAGAAAGAGCTGAACGACTCTGAAGGGGAAAGAGAGAGAGAGATGGAGTGAGAAGAGAACTCTCTAGAGATGCTTAGAGTGTCTTGCCCTAAAGTCCCACTCCTGCAGTCTCTCTCTCTCTCTCTCTTTCTAACTGGTACTCTGTCTCTCTCATTCTCTCTTTCTCACACGCTCACCTGCTGTGGGCAGTGCGTGTGTGTGTAATATTACTGAGGGGAGAGAGAGAGATTTCTCTCTCTCTCTTTCCCTCCCTCCCTCTCTCTCTCTCGCCCGCCCGCGCTGGCTGCTGCTGATGCTAGCGACTGCACTAGGCTGTTTACTCATAATTCATACGGTGGGATTGAGCTCGGATCCGCTATGCTCGCCTCCATCTGGTACGCCAAGAAGCTGGGGCGCCGGCTTGTGCAGAATGCCAGGAAAGCCAAAATGCAGAAGGTAAGAGCAGCGATGATGCTATACGTTTTACTCGCGGCTCGGATATCGATATGACCTTATTTGTAAGGCTGCTTTGAGCACTTGAGTGTCAGAGCTGATTCTGATCAGGCATGGAACAAGTATGACAGTGCAGGGAAGGTTCTGTATGAGGAGCTATTAGAGTTCTAATCTTGGATTTGAGTTTGAGTCCTGTGGATAGAAGAGGGATTTCCAGATTCTGGGAGTTCCGTGAGCTGTTTAAATGGGTTATCAAGCGTCTTACAGAGTGAGAGCGAGTGTAATGACAGCTGATCCTCATTGACTTTTTTACTTGTGGAGGGTTTTGTAAGGATCTTTCGCTTTAACTGCAGCCGGTCCGTTTCAGATTCTCTCTCTGTTGCTTTTTCTGTTTCTCTCTCTTCCTCTTTTTCTCCAGACTAAAAGTTTATTAACCTTCACTGCCCGTTATAAGACACTGCCTTTTCGTGTCCTATGTCTCTCAGTGTTTTATACTTAGTGCCGGGCAGGCACCAATGAAATGACCAGACTATTCCTTGCTAAACTTCATGGCTGGTAGTCTCCTTGGTAACTCCAGCAGTTCTTCTCTTGTTCTTCTTAACAAGCTGACCTGCATCACAAGCCTCTTTTCCACTGTATGGCAAACAGTTTCCACTGCCACATCAAATACAGACTTCGGTGAAACATTGCTGTTGAAAAAAGACTAGGAAGTGTCTGATGTAGTGTTTGGATGGGGTTATGTTTGTATCCACAGGTTTAGGGATAATGGAATTTTACAACACGGCATCTATATTGTTAATGAACGATTAGCATGAGATATTAAATCTCCAGAGATGGGAGTGACTACTACATTTATACCCTTCCATACATGAAATCTTCAGCTGCTCCCAAGTAACAACATTTAAACATGTGCACACATTTATTATAACCATGTACCTCGCTTATTTGAATAAATGTGTCCTTAGCATTAACATACTTAGACTTTAAACCTAACAGGACACGTCTTTTCCATGTTTTAATGTTCAGAGTCGTGAGGACAGTGAGGACAGTGAGGACATGTTGTGTATATTGTTGATTTGGACTGCAACCCTTTCTCGACTGCCGTGCTGTGAATTCTCATGGTGTGAATTTTTCACTGTATTGATGGAATGTGTTCCGATATTGCAGTTTGGAATGTGTTTTGTTGTAGGTGAAAGGCATAAGCATCTGAACTGCACAGAAGTGTGTGTAGCATGGGAGACCGTGACAGGACTAATATCACTGAGAAATGAATGACATAGCCCTGCCTTGTTACGTAAAATGAATCTGGTGCAAATAGCATCTATGAAACACTGCGATGATGATGGAATGCGGACTTAGCTAATTAAGCAAGACCCATGCTTATACTTGGCATGTTTGGAAGGGTTCCGTGTCTATGTAAAAATGGAGTTAGCCAGTTAGGCTACTTTCATAAAGACATTTTAGTATCTGTCAAAACCCTGCATTTAGATGCTTCTTGCTTCTTCGCTGTAGACATGTTTGTGGGTGGCAATCCATTGTTCATTTTCAGTGCTTGCCATTGAAATCTGCTGGCGGTTGCTATTATTCTTCATAGACACAAGTTGGTGTGAGCTGTCAGAGTCTTTAGAGTTAGACTGCACAGCTCTCGATGCAAACGGACAACAGTGATTCGTTTCTTCTCCATCTTGCTTAACATCAACATGACCAAATGAATCCCAGCCTCGGACTTTCCTGTTGGCTGATGCATGGTACTGAGCTCACCCGACAAAAATTGAGTCACCTCGCATGTTGATGGTGGTAGTAACTTCAGGCTCCTGCAGATGGAGCTGCACGAGGATGGTGGAGCTATAAATATCTGCAGGGTGTGAGTGACGGGATCCATAGATTGAGAAGAGGTGGTACAGTGTAGGAATGTCTCGTTCCATGTGTGGAAAATGGCTCCAGAGCACATGTTAATGATTGGCTAAAAGGAGTGACTGAGCATTTGGGCGTGGCCAAAGACCATAGTGTGAAGGAAGTAGCTGAATCTGCAGGTGTATGGAAGAGTATGGTCATACGGGTCTACCAGCAGTGGCAAAAATCCCAGTCTACAGGGAATTCTCCTCGGAATTGTGCCAGGAAAGGCATCCACCAAATCTGGCCCTACCTCATAATTCTTTGGCTGAATATTGATATGGCCTACATCCAGCAAGTAATGAAAATACAGCTGTTGTTTGTTCTTGGGGAGGTATAAAACACTATTAGGTAAGTTTCAATCAAAGTTGACTAATTTGTTGTCCGATTGGTTAGATTTCATGGTCAGTTTGTTCTCACCTCATTCAGTTGCCACCCATAGTTGTTCCCAGACCTCCACAAAAGACCAAGCATCATTCTCACCGAAATCAATGCCACATCCAGAAATGTTTTGCTCTACAGTGGAGGTTTTCACAGTGCCTGCACTTTCCTCAGTGATAAAGTGTTCATGACAGGTTCCAACTGCACGCCATACTCCATACCCAGGTGTTTATATGGGTTATGTCAGCCTGAGCTTCATGGCTCCTACAGCAGCAGACTTTATGCTTTGGTAGTGCTGGTCTTCAAGAGTTTCATGACTGCCTTTGTTTCCCTGCTGGAAACATATCCGATTGTATTAAGGACTGGGAGCAGAAGATGTAGACAAAGCAGTGCCACTGTGGACTGTACTGCTGGACTTGCCCTTCCCTGCATTAGACGAAATGTCTCCGAGCTTTTATGCCCATCCCCTTTTGAGTCTATAACCTTTTGTTCTAGTGTTTATTTACTCTTGTCTGTTTTGCTTGCAGGCTGAATGGAGCTTACTGAACGCTTGAGGCTGTCTCCTGGGTGTAATGTTCTCCCTCCAGCTCTATGTGTTTCTGGCCCATTTTGTCCATATAGCACATTTTCCAGTAGCTGTTACGACAAAGCAGCAGGTTTGCTCTTCAGCTAAAATTGAATGTGAAAATGGAAATGTCAGTGGCGCTTGTGCTAAATGGATCCTTGATTGCACAGGCGTGAGGTGCTGCCTGGCATGGTTACGTGATGTGCTGATGTACAACAGCACAGCGCAGGCGGAGGATGTGTTCGCGTGTATGAGTGTGTAGGTGGGAGGGTCCGTGCGTGTGTGTCAGGGCTGCCGGTGTGTGACTGAGCATGTGTCAGTGTTGCGCTCCAGCTGACAGGACTTGGGGGATTTATCACTTTCTCCAGCTGCAGCAACAGGCTTCACACGCACTAACACAGTTATGGGGAAATTCCTCTCTCCCTCTCGTACGAGCGCGTCTCTACGTTTCTCTCTCTTCTTTGGTGGACCTCTGTAGCTGCCTAGCAACCTACAGCTTGGGCTTGGATGAGATAATCCAGAGGTCTTCTCTCTCTCTTTCCCTTTCTCTCTCCCTGTTTGTCTGTCCCTCTCTCTCTCCCTCTCAATCTGTTTTCTCTTTGTCTTGTTTGAGACTTTCTCTCTGTTTTCTCGTTCGTTTATTCTTCCTTTTCCTCACTCCTCTTCCTCTGCCTCACTCTTTATTTCCTATTTTTTTGTTGCCTTCTTTCTCTGTTCTTTCTCCCTTTCTCTTTTTCTGTCCCTCTGCCTCGCTCCCTTTGTTTTCCTTTTTTTATCTTATTTCTTTCTCCTTCTCTCACTTTTTCTTGCTCTCCATCTGCCTCTCTGTCTCTCTTGCCTTTTCTGTTTCCTTTCTTACTTTCTTTCTTTCTTTCTTGCTTGCTTTCTTGCTGTCTTTCTTTCTTTCTTTCTTTCTTTCTGTCTTTCTTTCTTTCTTTCTTTCTTTTTTTATGTCTTTCTTTCTTTTTTCTTTCTTTCTTTCTTTCTTTCTTGCTGTCTTTTTTGCTGTCTTTCTTTCTCTTTCTCTTTTTTCAGCTTTGTTGCAGCTGTCCTATCTGTGTTATCCCTTTCTTTCTTCTTTTTCTTTTTTCATTCTGCTTGACTCTGTCTCACCCTCTTTCTGTCTTACTGTTTCTGTCTCTATCCATATCTGTCATGCTTTCTCCCTCCCTATCTCTCTGTCCTCTCTCTCTCCCTCTCTCTCTCATTCCAACTCCCTCTCTTTCTCTCCTTCTCCCTCTCTCTGTCTCTTTTTGTCAGTCTCTCTTACAGACTCCACCACCTGTACACACATGCACACACACAGAGCAGATTGTCAGCAGTGAGGATGGGGCGATTGATTGGATGCTCAAGGACACATACTGCTGGTCGTATACTAAGGAAGGTTCTGGTTGCAGACGCAGACCACTTCAGGACACACCTCACTCTGTCTCCCACTGAAACTCACTTTTACCGCCCATGTGGGAGTGATTCAGCCTTAAATGCTGGCCACTCCAGCTGCAGTCCTGAAGAGCCACAGTGATAAAGTTTTATGTTTTCTGCATGGAGAGAAATTGTTCTTAAACTCTTTGTTGTAGTTGATATAAACAATGCTACGTCTGTCTATGTTAAATATATAGTTCTGAAATGGGCTGTTTAGAACGATGCCATAGAAGAGCCATTAAAACGGTACTTAAACACTTGGACCACCATTTGTCTCTGAATGCAGCTGTGTAGGGAAGAGGAGACAGACTGTCGGTAATGGCTGTCCTTTGATTGGGTCAGGCTCTGGTGCGAGGGGACTGTGAATGTGTTCTGGTGAATATTTGCATTAGGCCAGAGAACGTGCATTTGGATTCGGCCAGAGAACGTGCTGAGTGGACTATAGCAATTGTTTCTCTAAACCTGGTTCCTCTAAACCTGGGCAGTCGTGGGCTGGAGGTTAGGGAACCAGCCTTGTGACCGGAGGGTCGCTGGTTCGATTCCCTGAACTGACAGTAACGACTGAGGTGCCCTTGAGCAAGGCACCTAACCCCCAATTGCTCCCCAGGCTGCCCACCGCTCCGGGTAAAGTATGCTCACTTCCCACTAGTGAGTGTGTTTGTGGGTGTTTCACTTCACGGATGGGTTAAATGCGGAGACTAAATTTCCCCACTGTGGGATCAATAAGGGGATTAAAATCTTAAATCTGCAGTATTAGACATGTTAGACAGAATTGGCTAATTAGTTAGGTCAGGTGTGGTACAACAGGGAAAAGACCAAGCGGTTAAATCCCCAAATTTCAGTCTTCTTGAAAAGACTGCCTTAAACAGCAACCAAAATGGAAGGGAAGGCATCCCTCTGGCCCAACTGCACGCATGGTCATACATGTCTACCAGCAGTAGCTAAAATCCCCGTCTACAGAAAATCCTCTTTAGAATTGTGCCAGGGAAGGCAGTCCTTGGATGCAAGAGTGTCCAACATCCAGAAACTTTTCCAGTTCATGCCAAATTGAATCACATCTGTTATTTGTCCTCATGCAGGTATTACATGCTATTAGGTACGTTTTAGTCACAGGTTGCTAATTTTTGGTCCATTGAGATCATCATGACGTTATTGTGTCTAGTTTTGAGCATAAACATTAAGAAGTTTAATTGATGAAAGTTATGCCTGCTGTTCCAGAGTAGGAAACCAGGAAGAGAAATCTTGAACACTGCTCTCACCATCACCATCTCTTTATTAATTTAATGCAGGTTTTTGGGACATCACCCACTTTATGAGCTGCGTTAAATATTTCTCATCACGGCGTTCTTCACTGTACATAAACCACACTCCCCAGTCACAGCAGTGTTGATATGCAGAAAGGGTACTCCAGGACCAGGACTTAGACATACAGGCCTATAACAGCAGACTCTGCCATCCATAAAGCCAACTATCGGAGAGAGGGACTCTTAAGTAGCCTGTTTTGGCAGTGCGTGCTGTAGTGAAACGACTGCGGCTCCATTAGTCATGACTGTGCATTGCTGCCAGCTCTGCTGTTCTGCAGATTTTTGAGTGAAAAGTAGCTGCCATGAGAAACATGCCACAAGTGAGCTACACTAATCCGCCCCCTGGCTCCCTCGGATCCTGCTTACACTATTAGACATTGAAATCCTACATAGGGTTTCTTGTGATGCCATAGAAGAACCACTTTTTATTCCTTATAGAACCTTTTAAAAGATAAAGAACCAAAGAGATGTGGTACATGATCAGTTTCCAAAAGGATCTGTTGAAGGTTCCTCCAAGAACTAAACAAAAACAAGTTTAAGGACTTGTAGGAGAGAGTGGGTCATTAACCAACACAGGGTAAAAAGGTACACTGCTTATCATGTTGTTAAACAGGTTTAGTGACAGCGCTGTTCTGGTTCTTAACCTAATCTACATTTTCACAGACATATATTTATTGAGATTCACCCTGAAGGTAACTTTTTCCCCTCATATATACAATTGTACTTGTTGTGTATAAGTCACATAATTCTTACTAAATGGTTAAGTAATATCCTAATTAGTCATTACATAATCATAGTGATGATAACTGTGTGACTCGAGCAATTGCTGTACACGTACGAAGCAGTTCTTAAGACAGCTATACAATAAGGGTCACAAAGAATATTAAATAATTAATAATAATGCTTAAGTAATACATTAAAAAATAAAAATGCATATTGTTAGAATTACAATAATCATACAGCATATAGGTTTATCAGGAGGATAAACATGCAGGGTAAATATATATTACAGAAGCAAATTAGACTGCGGAATTTAAATACATGATTTAATGATTTATCGAGACATAACTTAAGCATTTTGGTAAGGATTATAAACCACAATTTTTTTTAAATGTTAGTTTCTATTTGTATTATTAGTTAATGATTAATTGCAATGTTAACTAATTAATTCATTTAATTAATGAATCATAATTCAGTTAATTAATTATTTTGATATGTTCCTACAATCAGTTTTTTGGGGGAGGGCATTTTAACAAACTCACAAATGTACTAAAGATTTATTTAATATACTAAAGACCTGAACCTGAACCTGAACTCCCACCTCACCTCCCAATGCTCTACACATTCCCATCCATACCTTCCATTACCCATGAGGTAATTTGGACTGTACCCACCACCACACCATCCCCTTTCTGTTCCTCAGTCCTTACATCAGTCCTCCCACCATTTATACTAAAAAGGGGTTCCACCCTTGTATCTCCAGACAGAAGCTGCCCACAACCCTAGACTACGTTCTCAGAGTTCTCTCCTCTTCCTCCGACTAGTGTTGTTTTAATGTGGTCAAAAATCAATTTGGCTGTGTTTGTGTCCCGCTCCTCCGTATAGGGAGATCAAGCCTAGTTGACGGTCTTTATCCTATTAACGGCGATGTTTCTCATTGGCTCACAGCATAAACCACACACACATACCTTTTCCAAAAGCACGCTTTTCATTAACGCTTAATCGGAAATGTCACCTCAGTCATTTTTCCATATGCCAAATGCCTCCTGAGGGAATTCAATTAATTTGCTAGAAATGTTTAGTTACTTTGCTTCTGTCATGGAGCAAATCCCTGTTATTAGACCTATTAGCAGAGCAGTATTGACACATACTTTCTAACAAGACTGTTTGCACAGTCCCTCTATAGGATTTCTGCCTCTTTTGATATTGACTGTGACTCCCACGTTGAGTCGTATTTATAGTAAAGATTCTTTCCTGAAATTGCAGTAGTGGCTTCTAAAGGTGCTTTAGTAGAAGGTCATATTCCCCTCTGACCTCTGAAGGGTTAATGTATCAAAATAGGGGACTAAAGAAAACAATTACTCTCTCTTTCTTTCTGTGCCTCTGTCTCTCTTGCTCTCTCGCCTCCTTGACCTGTGCTTCCCTGCAGCTGTTCATTATACGTGCCTGGTATTTCAAAACTTGTCACAGTCTTCTTGCTAAGCAGCACTGATACAATTTAAAGACGATAGTGTCAGTGCTGTAGGTGAGATCATGAATAAGGCTAGTGCTTGTACTAGATCATAGTCAATACACTCATCATCAAAAGAATAGTTGCACCAAGCAGGAAGTATCGGATTGGTGTTGGGAAGGAAGATCAAGGTTACCAGAAATAATAAATTACGTAACATTTTGTTTGATATGGGCAATATTTATTGAGCTACGTATCGTCACTGTCCAAAGAAAAACAGGTATCTCCAAAATGGCAATTTTACAGGAGAGGCCATAAACCTTGTTAAATTTGAATGGAAGTCAATGGAACCAGACGTCTTTTCAAGCTGTTTTGGGCCATTTCTGTTGGTCTATTCTTCATGGAATTTTCCACACAGTGTAAACAGCAGCTCATGTGATCCCATGATGCATAAAAGTAAAAATCAACAAAAATGGAGATACATGTTTTTCTTTGGACAGCGACGATATACAGAAGTAGGGTCTCTGAATATATCATCGAGCCATCATCCCATGCAGCTTGAATACTCTCACACAGTTCCTGCAGATTGTGTGGTAGGTGTGGAGGTGGAGTGACACCAGGCTTCCTGGCCATGTGACTTTCTGGCTAGTTCTTATCTTAGTGCTGACCACAGTGCTCCACGGATTCGCTGATCGTCTCCACTGAAGTCACTGAAGATGAGTCCCGCTGCCTTTTTGAGTCAAGCCATAACAGTTTGGCACAACACCAATGCAATCTCTGGCGACATTGATGTGGTGTTAAGGGCAGTTGTCCTGCATCTTCCATCTACCAGTGGTGCTGGCACTTATAGGATGACTCATGGAAGCATCACTGCTCATTGTATCTCCACAATCGTGGCTGTTGGGTCAGTCAGGTACAGTAATAATGCCTATCCTTGCATATGTCACATGATGAACCTGAAACTTGAATCATTTGCATGTCTATTAGTGCAATTATTCTTTTCATGATGAGTGTATAAGAGTGTGAAAGAGGACAGGTAAGCTGTATGAGCTGCATTTAAGTGAAAACAGGTCGGTTACTCCTTAAATTAACCCATACTAGTTGCACTTATCATCATAATAAATGAATGTTGTAATTTGATGATGTCTTTCGCTCGTAGCTCACTGAAAGAAGCAGAGGAGGATTTTATTGAAAGTGCAGATTTTAAACTAACACTACAATCATTCATGTTGGTGAGAGGAGCAAGAGATTCTTTGACCAAGATTGACAAATGGGCAGATGTTCCCTCTAAGATGCGATCAGCAGTTTGTCATGTCATTTTTTTGATTTTAGCCGATCTGAGATTTGTAACCAAAGTGCACTTTCTGTATTTGAATGCTGCTGTTACACCTGTACCAAAGTGCCATTGCATAGCAACCTATGTTACCCATACTGGGTACTTGTCTGTGAGCTCAACAACAACTTAAAGTTTATGAAAAATGTATGTCCAATTGTAACTTTCAGTATTAAATGATATATAGAAAAAGTGGATAGAGTCACACAACATGGTTGCTACTTGAAGGTTGCTGTTGGGGTAGTGATGCTAATAAAAATGAAACTGCTCCAATCCCTCTCAGTCATTCCTTTCCTGTGCAAAGCTGCTCAATATTATTGAAATTCAGGGAAAATGTCAACTTTTAAAAGAAGTTGTCTGAGATCTGTTTAAAGATGTGGTTGGTGAAACCAGCTTTCTATTTGCCTGCTTGTTTCGAGAACTTCCTTCCCTTACATGAAGTTACATTCTGTCTTTGTGAAAGCTGTAGTGCTTAAGGTGGAACAGAATATTTAAATGAGAAGCTGTTGCATAGGAGACCTGCATCAGTTTGGTTCCTTGAAAAATGCCAAGATTCTCTCCACAGTCTGGAATGGTATGTAGTCTGCCATTTTCATGTGGTTGTTCCAAATAGTAGGTTTTTCACAAAACCTACTGGTCTTAAGTGTGGTCTGGTAAGCACATTTTAAGGGGAAAAATATCAAGACTTGGTCAAGACTGTTACATTAGAATCTGGGATTTGAAGGAGACAGTGATTGAGGTTAATGGTATGTTGGCTCTATAGACTGAATTCTCTTTATTAACAACACAGATGAAACAGGCAACCCCTTGTTTTGACCCTTCACACCCAGGTTTATGTAATCAGTGCCATAACCAAGGCTCGTGAATTGGATAAATAGGTGCACATTGTCTGTTAGATTTTTGTGCAAAGAAATCTTTTCCTTTCATGCCACGCTTTTTTGTGAACAGTCAAAAAGTTGAAAGCATCCCTCCAATGTAAATGTAAATTATGATGTAAATGTCTTTCAGCAATGTACTGTATAATGCAAGTTAAATGTACAACAAAGTAACTCTAGACTGCAGTTGCAACAATACAAATGGACCATAAAAGAAAGGACGAAATGAGCATTTAAGCTATTCAGCTTGACAGGTCATTCAGAACACGTTTTTAAAATTCCATTTAAATGGACTATGCAGCGATTTAAAAGCAAGTTACTTTTCTGTTGAATCCCTATTGCCATTAACCCATCATCCCTCTTCTATCCTTCTGCCTCTTCTCTAAAAAGGTGTAGGGCATGGTATGTGCCACGGGCAACCCTATAAACATGATTCTGAATGATAAAGGTGATGGGGGCTCCACATTCATGCTGCCTGGGGCAGAGGCTGTTTAAATAGCTTCAGGGTCAATAAAGGTTGTTGTTATTGCTGCAGAAACTCTGTAATGTTCGTCCTGAGTGGAGGATGAGGGCCTAAACATTAGACATATGCTATGAAAGCTATGCGGTTGTCAGCTATTGAGTTGTTGCCTTCAGTGTCCTAACGTCTCATGTCATAAAATCAAATTTAAATGGCCTTTGCTTTTACCCGTATGTCAAACACCATCCCTGAGGCTTTGCATGTCAATGTTGTTTGGTTGTTAACCCTGAGCCCTTTATGAATATTAATTCATATTTATGCCAGTGTCCTTTAGTATAGCTGATCTGCATATGGGTTTATCTCAAGGCATATAGGGCCTAGGAATTATGGAATTAATGCAATTTCTGGGAAGTTTGTATACACATGGTTATTAAACCCCTCACCATGTCTGTACACTGTTTAAGCTGCTTTAAATAATACTTCCGTCATTGACATAGTTCCCATATCTTGCCCTGTTCCTGTATTTATTATTTTTCATCCCTGAAGCTGAAAATATGATCATATGTATAAGATTATGTCCCCAAGTAATTCATACTTTGTTAAACCTCCTTTACCTTGGTCTCATTAATGTGGGTTGTAGATCATTCTCGGTACTGTAGTGACACTGACATGGTGATGGTGTGTTAGGGTGTGTTGTGCTGGTGTGAGTGGATCAGACACAGCAGTGCTGCTGGAGTTTTAAACATCTCAGTGCCACTGCTGTACAGAGAATAGTCCACCAACCAAAACCATGCAGATAGCGACGTCCTGTCCACAGTATCTTTTGCTCACTGATGAAAGTCTAGAGGATAACCAACACTGTGCAGCAACAGATGAGCTGTGGTGGACCAGCAAAGTTGACTATTTAACAGAGTGGACAGTTAGTGGATGCAGCAGCACACGTATTAGAGCAACACACACTGACACACCAGCATTGTCACCATCAGTGTCACAGCAGTGGTGAGAATGACCCATTCCCCAAATAATACCTGCTCTGTAGTGGTCCTGTAGGGGTCCCTGGGGGGGTTCAATTTGGCAAAAAATATTGTATCATATTGTGGGTTCTACTATTGACTCCTTGATGCGTGGAAGCAGCGAGCATAGAGTCCCCTGGGTGAATGCCAGACCCACAGTAAGAGAGCCTTAATTCTTGTGAAAAGACAAGCCTGATTTAAAGCTGTATATATGTGTCTTTATTGCAGGTTCTGCGATATAAAAGCTGTTCTCAGGTCAGCGGCATGGCTTCAGCTGAATCTTTTGACTGCGGTTACTGGTTTTTAGAAGTCGGATAACACTAGGAGAGTAATGACACTGCTATGAACTTTAGTGTAATGGGAACTATTTTCACAGCTTTGTTTTAGGCAGCGTTCCCTCAGGTTTAACGTTTAAAAATCTCAAAAAAATAATGAGATAGATTTGAAAAGGTCGTGAAACCTCTGAAAATGTCCGTTTTTACTCATAGAGGTAGTCAATTTAGGAACGTCGAAGCGTGTTTTAAGGTCATACAGGGCCTTCTGTAGCCTTTTGGAGTTCCTAAGCAGGCTTTTTGAGTAGAAAGAATATTTTTTCAGAAATCTATGTTAATGTCACAAACACCAATAACAATATTTAATACATAATAATAATGAAGAGTGCGCATGCGCGGAGAGTGCATGCTGCCTGTTACAGTAGCTCCCGCTTTGTTTTCGTTTTTCTTCTATTTCTTCTATTTATCTTAATATTTACATATTGAAAATTTCTCTCTTGTTGTAAATTATTATTGTTTATTCTAAATGGTTGCTACTGTAAAAACTGCAATTTCCCCCTGGGATTAATAAAGTATTTCTGATTCTGATTCTGATTCTGTAACATCTAGCTTGCTAGCTAATGTGCTGTAAAATTAGAGGATAACTAATATGAACTATAACAAGCTATGTAAATTGTGTTGATTGAACTGAATATTGAACTGATAAATTTTTGTATTGGGTGCTAATGCATGACTATTTGGGATTCTAGCATAATTACAGCATAATTAGATCGTTCTTTATGTAGCTGCTTTTACATTTGAAGATGGAGTAGATTAGAACACTGACAACTTGTTCTAGCTTGTCAAATGACCTAGTAAGCATGCTACATATATTAATATTATAGAAAGGATACTGTAATAGTACAAATGATCTTATCAGAGGGTACGTAATTACAATTGGCCTGGAGTTTGTATAATATGCAATGGTTAACCTGGTTTTACATTAAAAACTCAATAAAAGAAAAACTAAATTGCTAGACTGTACAAGTGATTTGTGCATGTGCTGTAATTATCAGAATACCCTGAGATGGGCTATTTGGTAGCATGACCTCTATTCAACTCCAGTCCTTTTACATTTTGCTCACTGTTTACTTTACTAGAGATGCCATAAACAGACTTAGTAGTGATTAGGTATCAGGAGGACTTCAGAAAGAAGCAGACTGGACTGTGGGGCTGATTTAAGGTGTAAAATGAAAACATGAAAGAAGAATGTTAGTGCAGCTAGTTCAGTGTATTTTCTGCTGTTGGTCATGAGAGAACTGTGGCCAAAACCATGAACAAGACACACTCCCATCACATGTCTGTTTATCACGAAAAGGTCCAGCTTTACCAGTTGCACTGTGAGTTGTGTCTGGTTTTAAACCACATTAGCAGAACCAGCACGTTCAACCCCGGGAGAAAGGAGCAGCTGCTGCATGAGTTAGGGTGGTATGAAATCATAATGAATTCAAGACATTATAAAATAGACACTATAAAATAGAGTATACCACGATGCACAGTTTAAATATTTATGGAACATTAAAGTTGTAGGTTATCGCACAATCAAGTGGGGTTAATCAGATTGGATTAAAAAATCCCAAAATCTAAACAGACCTTTGCCCAGTTTGGAGATATTTGGCTTTTTTTTTTAATTACCACTATTTTTGACCTAAACTATGCAGCTGTTACTGTGTAGTATTTCATATATTCTATGAGAAAACATTAAAAAAGGGCTAAATATCTGATTAAGCTAACACTTCATGTTAAAGGACTCTCTTCCCTCCTGAATATTCCACACTGGACTGTCATGAGTATTACTGAAAAGTTGAACCATAGCAACTCAGTCACCCAGAGGCAGACCATGTAAAGTTGAAGAGCAGAGTCGTGAGGTGCATAGTGTGAAAGTTGCCAACAATTTGTTGACTCAGTTACAGAAGAGTTCCAAACCCTCTGGCATTAACATCAGCACAAAAGTGTGCCGGGAGCTGTATGGCATGGGTTCCCATGTCTGAACAGCTGAATGCTACCCTTATATCTGCAAGCACAATGCTGAGTGGTGTACAGCACCACCGCTGGAGCAGAGGAAACGTGTTCTGTGGGTTGGCAAACGCACTTCTCCCTCTAGCAGTCTGATGGACGAGTCTGGTTTTGGTGAATGCCAGGGGAATGTGACTTGCCTGACTGCATTGGGCTGGCTATAAAGTTTGGGGGAGGAGGGATAATTCTGTGAGGTTGTTTTCAAGGGCTGGCTGAGGCCCCTTAATTCCAGTAAAGGGAAGCCTTTACAAGTCATTTTGGACAACTAAATGCTTTCAACTTTGTTGGAACAGTTGGTAAAGGCTGTCTTCTGTTCCCCCATGACAAAAAGCAAGGTCCTTATGGTCGAGTGACTTTGGTGTGGACGAAATGGACTGGTCTGCACAGAGCCGTGATCTCAACCTCATCAAGCACCTCTGGGAACAACTAGAACAGATATTGGGAGCCAGTGGGCAAAATGTCCCACAGATCTTGTAGAAGGCACTCTCTGAAGAAAGTAAGCTGTTTCAGCTGTGAATGGGGGTTAAGTATATCAATACATATGGATTTAGAATGGGACGTATGTGACAAACTCCTGTAGGTGTCATGTGTTGGTGTCCCAATTCTTTTGTCCATTTAAGAATAACCTGTTCTACAGCACATGTCTATAGAACCAGCGATAGTATATATATTAAACTAATTCAAGACAGTCAGTCCACTAAAGACATGTAGCTGACACTGTTCCATTGGTCAGAAGCTGTCCACTGATGAAAGGATAGAGGATGGTAAAACTGATAGCAGAGTAAAACCTACTGGAAAGACTGTAAGGATCATGCAGTCTCTTTAACCCATCACAGGGCTGTAGAGTAAATACACATGGCTATGTGAGTGTGAGCTATCGGTCTTAACCCGGCAGCTCTCCTGTGAGGACAAACGTTATTAAAGCGAGGCGTGCTGAAAGCCTCTCCCCACTTCTCTCCCCATTTTCGCTTCCATCAGGTCTCATCGCGCCGCGCTGACTACTTAAATTGTTTTTGTGGAAAAGGATCCTATCTCCCTGATTTATTTAACAGAGCAAGGCCGGGCTGCATTGTTCTCCGCAGTCATATTAGAATACGGCCCGGTCCTTTGTGCATGTAAAATGAGAGTTCTGCATTAACTAAATGATGAAGGACCCTTTTTTATTATTTGATGAATGTCTGCATTTAGCTTTTCATTGGCTGACCGCTGCCCAAAGTTGTGCCCCGGACACGGAAAGCCGGGCCAGTTGTGTTTGGGCCAGCTTGCTTTAACATTATTGCAGTGGGGGGAAAAGGATGCATGGACATTTTTCAGTATTACCTCACGGCGGATTCTCTAAATGAATTATTAAAAGAGTGCAGGGGACGTCTCTCAGTATTCCTCCATTATTGATTTTCTTAATTAAATGTGAGATGGATGAAAGCGGTGGCACGCTTTATCATTACGTAGACTTGCGTTGACATTTGATTTATGTGCATAATATTAGACAGAGGCAGTTATGATAGCGCAGTGTATTGGCGGGGTAGAAGTATGGCGGCTATAAAAAGGAGCATTGGCAGCTTCCCCCGGATTTTTCACGCGCATTCTTATCCTGCAGTGTGATCTGGAATTCAAATCATTTATTTGCACCAACTCGGCTTAACCGCATAGATTAACATCTGTGATATGGCTCCTCTAATCGTGTTTATGAGCCGTCCCATTTGTAAACTCCTGTATGTTTTCCTCCCGGTGTACTTGCAGCTGAAGTAATAGATGTTGACAGTCCGGAAAGCTTGAGGCCAGGACATGTTTTTTTCCTCCCTCAAAAGCTCATGCAGCCTTCCACCTTTTTCCACCTCTACTGGCTAGGCAGTATATTATCTGGCCCTCAGGAGAACTCTTAAGTGTCAGATGCAGCAGTGTGATTAAGGAGACTCCTGACTGGCTGCTATGGCGCTCAGCACAGAGAAATGTTCTAGCGTCTCCACAAGAACACTGCCACCTGCGCTCGTGTGGACCCCTGGCCGTGATGGCATATGGCACAGCTGCGATTCAAATCTGCATTCTCTCACCTCAGGCTGAGCTGTTTGTTAAAGTAATCCTGGTGGAATCTCTCTACTCCTTCACAAGAGTGGGCAGCAGTGGAGACTGTGGCATTGCTTTGTGAAGAACTTAACACTGGCTAGTAGCGACTAGTGTGGCCAAAATATATATCCAGTTTCACACTATCAATATCAAATAAAATGAATGTAGTTTCACAATACTTGATATTTTTTATGCATAATACATATTGTGATATATTTTTTCGGTACCCCGTCTGCTATCAACCAGTACTGCCAGAGGAAGAGAGTGTTATAAATGCACATTTGTATTGTAATATTTCCCACTATGAAGAAAAGTAATTACATACAGCATTAATAATTATTTTTAAATTGTTCCCCATTGCAACATAATAATCTGCACAAACAATGTATATTTTTGTTTGCAGGTTTAAATGGGATGCTTTTTTGTTAATTTCACAAGAATTATTCATTCATTTATTACTCTTTACCACCCTAACCGGGAAAAAATAAATTATTTTGTTTTTTATTTGTTTGGGACTAAAGTAGTCAGTTTTAATTACATTATCCTAGCATATACACCTTTAGCATTCAAGTTATGTTCAGCACCTTCATCATTAGGATATACCAACTCAAAATGTGCTCTACCAAAAAAGTTACAAGAATGTTAAAGGGTTAATGTCACGCCTCCGCGTCTCCCCGGCTTCTCCGCTCTTCGGGACTCCACTTCCCAGAGGGCCACGCTCGATGACGTCATGTCTATGCGCCCCCGTTCGGACTCCGTGATTCGCTCTAGATCGCCCAAGTTTTAACTCCAGCTGTGTCTAATTACTGCCTGTATTTAAGGCTGGGTTTCACACGGGTTCCCTGCGAAGCTTGGCTAAACATTGTTAAGCAATCCTGAGGGGTCCTTTCTTGTAGTATCTTATTCTGGTTTCCGACTCCCTTCGTTCCTCTACTACTCTTTCACCTAATCCCTTTTGCTCATGTTCTGACTCTACGGTTTGAATCTCTGCTTTCTCTCTTTGGTTTTCCCCTTCGGTCTTCCCCCGTAAACTTGTTTGCCCTCGCTGCTTGTACTACCTGGTTCTGACCTCCGCCTGTCCCTGACTCTGATTTAGCTTCTCCCATTGTTTCGCTGGTTACTGGTGCTTGCTGAGATTGCCTGTTTGTAAATAAACCGTTCCTGGTTTTTTAATTCTGCACACGTCGGTCTCTAAGTCTTTTGCCTAACAGTTAAACCAAGACCATCACATCCGTGTTTCAGAGACAGTAACTCTTTTCCTTTGTTTCATTGGTATCATTTTTCAGTTCATAGTTAATTATAGTGTAGATATTTTTGGTACCCCTATTTTTGGATCTTTGCTTATCCCAGTGTCTGCTAAATGAATGGTTTCATGGTAAAAATACGTACTATGGGACAGCAGCATGGCTGTTATCACTCACAGATTTCTATATATCCAGCTGAACTCACTTTATTTTGATAGCCCTTAATTGATTATCTAAAGATGTTACATTACTTTTGTGCTATTTAGATCCGATGATTCTTAATAGCGTATCTGTTTAGGTTAGTATTTGTTCCAGAGTTAGGTTTAGGACCAGTTTAATGCTCAGGTTTAGGTTTTGTGTTAAGGTTGTTGTTGTAATTTGATATATTTGATATATTTGAAATAGATATTTAGTGAAATGTAGGTTAAATGGAAGATTTGCATCTACAAAGCATCTGCAGTGGGCCAGCTCATCCACCTAAACTTTATTTTCTGTATTTGACACTCTATATTGATTGTAATTTTTTTTTACATTTTTAATTAAATATTAATATTTATTTAATATTTCAATGCACATTAATTAGCCTAGACTTCTTAGGCTCCTACAGTGTCAAGGCCTGATGGATCTCTTCAGACACGAGACCTTAGGCAGATACACACTCCTGTTCACTTTAAGCAGCTAAATGGAACATGCAGTGGATCTGATGATATCAGCATTATGACCAGCCAGACTTTATGTACTGTAATTTATCATGACAGTGAAATCATAGTGTCATATCACCGACCTGTAGCGCTCTCAGTTTCTTTATTTCTGCCTCACCTTTCTCTCCTTCTCTTCCGCTCTCACACACTCATGCTAATAGAATGACCTTATCAAGGCGAGTTGTTTAACTGTGGTGCTCCGCTCACATGAATCTCATTTCAGAGTGTAGGTGTCTCAGCATAATCAATACTCTAGCGTCTGTGTCCTGAGGGCGTTTGGTTTACAGCCAGAGCTCTGCAGCCAGTCAAAACAGAGACACAACTCATGCTGAGCTCTAGAACTTTCACTGCCGTTAGTCACAGACAGCCTAGAACTTTTCCAGAATTGCAGAATTGAGCTTTCCATTCTCTGGGCACAGGTACATTCATGTATAGCAACTGTTACACAAGGTTGGACAAGTTCTACAGATCATTGATCGATGATCGCTCCTGTTTGTCTTAGTTACACCTCGAAACTTTACTTTTCTTAGCCGATTTTCTTTGTGTCTTTGTCTGGTAATTTAGAGTAACAACCATGGCAGGTTTTTACTAAATCTGAAATCTAATTTTGTATGTTTTGTTGAGAGTGTCTGTTTTTAATTTGATTTAATTTAGCTGTATGTAAGCTAATGTTTAGGTAGTGGTATGAAACAATTAGCTTTAAAAACACTCAAAGTAATTATTAGTAGTAATAGTTAGCTGTACTTTATTAGTAAACAGCTTATGTACACTTTATTAGATTTAAGTGAATTATTTTGACTTGAGACTCATCTCAAATCAAGGGTTATTTTTTATTGTCGTTCCTCAGTATAACTTGTACACATTAAAACACATTGTTGTTCCTGTGAAGCAGGAGTTATGAAGTCAACTATGCAAAAATGCTGTAATATACTGTATTATGAATACTATTTTATTATGTACAAGTCAAATGTATTGTATAACACAACACATGCTGTTAAAAAGCAGCTTTACAGAAAATACAGATCCAAGCCCCAAGCAAGCCAAGGGCAAGGAAAAATTCTTAAAGAGCAAAAGAAGGAAACCTCAAAAGCAACCTAGACTCAAAAGGGGTTTCCACCTCTGGTCAAAATCAGATAGTATCACACCACAAGTGTCATGAATAGAAATTTTTTTTTTTACAATCAATATAGAGTCTCAAATATAGAAAATAAAATAAAGACTAACCAATGATAACTGATGTTTACTGTTAGAGACCTGTCATAGTAACAGTAAGAACTAGATCTAGGAAAAACAAGTGATATCAAACGTCATTTGTTGCATATGTAGTCATAGGAGAAAAGGATTCCAGAGCTATTGGGAAGGAGGAGAAAGGCTACCAGGAACAATAAATGCTAATAAATGTAGACCGATGGGCAAAGGATGGGCAGTTGTTCAGCTCAGCGGAGAAACACACAGACAGTTAGTTCCGTTCGGAGGAACTAAGAACAGTATGAGGTGTTAACAGTGCAGCAGGGACTCCGACAGGTATAGCTATTACAGCGTCACTAAAAGAGGAGAGCCAGAAGGTAGCAAACGCATGAAGGCTCCCTGGGATGTCAGCGCCCCTCCGCTTTACAGTCGACTTGAGTGAACAGCAGCAGGATGACAGGCCCAGCATGCTCAGTTTACCACAATGCTCTGTGTCAGTAAAGGTCCAGACATGTGCCTTTTAGTTCTAAAAACCGAGGAAGTGCAAGAATCACTGACTGTACGTCGACTGTAACATTATTCCAAAGCTGGAGAGTGTTGTAGGGAAAGGATCTTACCCTGGAATTTTTTAGGTGCTAATAGTGAGCCAGCACATTGTGATCTAATAAAAGCACGATGGTTCATAGTGCGAGATAAGTTCAGTCGGGTACATTAGGGAGAAGATGCTTCAGAACTTCTTACAGCAGCAGAACCAGTGTAGGGTTGATGAATCTGGGCTGACGTAGTCAACTTTTTCCGGTGTCTGGTTGCAATATTCGGCTAATTGCCCGACCATCCAGACAGCAGGCCATTACAGTAGTCCAACCTCAGGGTAATAAAGGAGTGAACTAGTTTTTCCATGTACTGCAGGGATGAAATGTATTTCTGGCAGAATGTCAAAGATGACGGAAAGCTATCAAATTGACCACTCACCAACAAGCATGGCTGCTTTTAGCTTTAACCACCCTCCATTAAACTGTGAATGAATTTTGGTCCAAAGCTTTATCTCAAAAATATCATAAAATTAAAGCATTGGGCAAAATACTCATAACTATTTAGTTTTATATGTTTCTGAGAGGTGGCTTTCAGAAGCATTACAGTCTTCAGATGTCATTGAAACATTTAGTCTAGAAATGTTAAAATGCATTTAATTAAATAGTTGATTAATCAATCAATCAACCTTTATTTTCACTCAAAAGTACATTGAGGGTGACCATGATTTTTTTAATGTAGCTAAACATTTACAGCTTAAGGGATTTAAAAATTAATTTTTATTTGGAAAATTCAATAAAAAGAAAGACTACATAGAACAGCTTGATAAAAGAATTGAGAGAATAATTAAAATATACTTAAATAGATAATAAAATATATATTATAATATAATATATTATATGTAATAAGCTAATTATAATATATAATAAGCTAATTCATAAGACTGTATGTTAGACAGGCTAAATTTGTTGCTAGCAAAGCAAGAAAAAGAGACTAGTTTTATTAAGAGGACAAGTAAGCGAGCTAAGTAGTAAAACCAGAGCCGACAAGCCAAAATGGGATGAGACAAAGCCAAAAACCAAAAAACAAAGCAGAGTAAAAACCAACAGCAAGAGTAAACAGGCCACCAAGAAAAGGGAATATCCAGTATACAAGTCAAAAACCAAAATACATACGGGAATCGTAACCAGAAGACTGCAGAAATAACAGAGGACCACTCAGTAAGACAACAGAAGTTCGCAATACATAAGATGTGTTAGAATTCGGAGGATGAGGTTAGTGATGGGCAGGATTAGAACATGTGGTGATGCCATCATACAGTGGTGGACTGTAGGAAGTATAGTTTGGAGTGTCTGTGACAGATTGCAAGATACATATGTATTTAGAAAATCTTATAATTAATGATTTACATGTTTTAACAGATGGAGATGGAGTCTTCATCATTAAGTAAATTGTGATTATGCCAACTTTCTGTAAAGCTTCTAAAACCTCACAGCCATTGGTACAAAAGAGTACGCTTGTAGGCAGAGCACAGACATGCTAATCCTGTCACTCAGTGGCTTTTCTAGCTGTGGAGCATTAGGTGCAAACACTGCGTGCACTCACCTTACTGTGAGCTCACACTTGGTTTGATTCCTGTTCCCTCTCTGTCCAGCATGTAGGAGTGGATGTTAGATTAGTCATCCTAGTGCTTAACCACGCCATATTTTCCATGCTGCATTAGTAATGAAACAAAAGTGGTTTAAAAGGGTTTTAACCGAAGAGGCTAAAGTAGGTGTCAGGTCTGTTTGAAAATATTGTGGTGCTGGAGGCCACAGGGGGTTTGAGGAATGAGCAGTGCAGTGTGTACAGAGTTGGTGCTCTCTATTATTTAATACAAAGTGTGTGTGTGTGTGTAGACCTTGTAGTCCAGCCAGTGTGACAGTGCGTGGGTGCTTCAGAACCTCAGAACCTCTTTCTGTGTTTCAGCCTGTACCCAGAAGAGCGAATGGCAGAACTTTCTTTTTATGGATGGCTCAGAACACCGCGATCAGAGATGCCGCATGTTTATATGAAAATAATTTTATGGGTAATTTAAAGCTGTGAATACGAGGAGTATAGAACTGCAGCATTGTTATTTATTTATTTATAAATTTATTTATTGTGATACATTGATGTGGGTGTGGCATTTTCCATAATTTTGGAATATTACAGGCTAGAATTAATTATTATAATAATACATGTTATAAATGCTTATGCACTTGAACATTATCATGATTATTATGAGATGTCAGACCACTGATGCACATCCTCTCGCTGCACGCTCACTGTGGACGAACTAATGTCAACCAATCAGACTATTGATATGTGGCATGGTAAGGGGTTGTATCATGCCCACCTTCATAGTATTTAACCCTGGAAGGCATGCTGTGAGGGAGATATTGCAGTTGATGGTATTTTGACCTTATAGGATGAATAGAATATTAATCTGAGAACTTTGAACTTCAGCCTGTGTGTGGTTTAGCATTACAAACCCAAAACGCCTGTTGTTGACGAAAGTGTTTCTGCTCACAGTGGTTATACAGTGGGTGGCTTCTACTGATTTTTGTAAAACTCTAAATAAAAATCCCAAATGACAAACTTCACTCCAAAACAAGCACACATGGGTATTCGTCTCACTTAAACTGTTAGAAAGTTTACATCTTTGTGTTCGTACAGTTGCTTTTGGCGGTAATTTATCATTTATAAATCAGGGCTGCTGCAAATCTCTCAGCACCCCTACTTCCCCTGTCCATGTGCCTTAAGTCTTTGTGCATAACGGACATTTCCAATTTCATTAAAAAAAGAGATATATACAGGGGTTGGACAATAAAACTGAAACACCTGGTTTTAGACCACAGTCATTTATTAGTATGGTGTAGGGCCTCCTTTTGCGGCCAATACAGCGTCAGTTGGTCTTGGGAATGACATATACTGCGTCCTGCACAGTGGTCAGAGGGATTTTAAGCCATTCTTCTTGCAGGATAGTGGCCAGGTCACTACGTGATGCTGGTGGAGGTTCGTCCTTCTTGGTGGTATGCTGACATTACCCTGGATACCGTGGCTCTTGATACATCACAAAGACTTGCTGTCTTGGTCACAGATGCGCCAGCAAGACGTGCACCAACAGTTTGTCCTCTTTTGAACTCTGGTATGTCACCCATAATGCTGTGTGCATTGCAATATTTTGAGCAGAACTGTGCTCTTACCTGCTAACTGAACCTTCACACTCTGCTCTTACTGGTGCAATGTGCAATTAATGAAGATTGGCCACCAGGCTGGTCCAATTTAGCCATGGGATATCCCACACTAAAATGACAGATGTTTCAGTTTCATTGTCCAACCCTTGTATACCGTATATTACTATATCAATATCAACTTTTGCAGAGGTCATATTTAATTATTTGTTTTTCCTCTTTATGTTAAATTTAACAAATAAATAGAAATTATGCACTCAAATGGACAGATGTCATTTGACCAGAGACGCACAAACCTTTGCATACAGCTGTACACGGTTTGTGCTTTGAGAGAATATTTGAACTCAAATGGATGTAAAATTTTAGGTTTCCTTAATGTTTTGAAAAATATGCACGGTTGTCCACATTCCGGCTTTTATCTTATAACACATGGGGTTGAAGAAATATGTGTGACTGTCTGTGGAGCATGAACCTGTTAGACAAAAGACTTCGAGACCGACGTGTGCAGAACTAAAAACCAGGAAGGGTTTATTCATAAACAGGCAATCACAGCAAGCAACAGTACACAGTATAACAAAGGGAGAAGCTAAATCGGAGTCAGAGACAAGCGGAGGTCAGAACCAGATAGAACAATCAGCGAGGGCAAACAGGTTTACAGGGGAAGACCGAAGGGGAAAACCAAAGTGAGGAAGCACAGGTACAAACCGTAGAGTCAGGGCCAAAGGGATAAAGTGAAAGAGTAGTTGAGAAACGAAGGGAGTCGAAATACCAGTAAGGAACAACACGAGAAAGAAACGCTCAGAATTGCTAAACTAAGTTTGGCAAAGCTTCGCAAAGTGTGAGTGTTTGTGAGTGGCTTAAATACAGGAAGTAATCGGATACAGCTGAGGTTAAAACTCGGGCGAGCTAGAGCGAATCACAGAGTCCGACCGGGGGCGCATAGACATGACGTCATCGAGCGTGGCCCTCTGGGAAGTGGAGTCCTGCAGAGCGGAGAAGCCGGGGAGACGCGGAGGCGTGACAGAACCTCATGTGTTAAGCGAGATTGTGTGCCATAAAATAGTAGACGGCTAAACTGTGACTAAGCTGCATTTTTAGTACACTAGGAACGGATAGAGGCTTCATTAGCACAGCTTTAATGAACATCCTGAGAGCGGCACCCTGTAACCACAATTATTACTACCACCACCATCAGGAGGCAGTGAACTATTAGCACAGCCTGTTTCCTTCTCTTATTTTCTTTCATCTCCCTCGTCTTTGTCGCTGTCTGTTTAGGGATGTGGTTAGCGGGATTACTCTGGGCTTTGGCCCATTTCTGCATGTCTGATTAAGCCGCAATCTTTCATAACCATCTTTTGTCCAGTAATTAGGTTTGTAGTTGAGCCGAGATGAAAAGTTTTGCTTTGATGTCTCGCTGGGTCACAAAATCAATTGACTTATTTTCTTCTTCCGTTTTTTTTGGTTCACACTCTTGATAAAAATAACCCCAACCCGTGTCAGTATAAATTCATTATTCGGAAACCTGTTTGGTTGACTGCTTCGTTTACCCCGTAATTGGCTAGACAAATTGTAGGGAGGGTTTTGCAATTCAGGAGAGATGTGCTGTCTGTTTTTGACAGGTGACTCGGAGCAGCGGCGGTGCCGTGTGGAATGAAAGGTGGGCTGCGGGTAGAGCGGGGGTTGATTCCCCCTGAGCCCTCGCCTCACTCGCGACCCTGTCTGCTCCCAGACAAGCTGCCAAACCCCGCTCACTCACGCACCCGTCCCATCGCTGCCCTGCGTCTAACAGCCTGCTGACAGTTTGTGACACAGGCCAGCGAGGACACAAATCATACACATACACGGCTGGAGTTTCAGCTCAGCAGTATTTAGCTGGCAGTGCCAGTACTGAATGCCTTTAAACAACAGCCGGAGAAAGGTCTGGTGTATCACCATTTCACAACTCAGATCAGTTTCTATAGCACTGTGGTGCACACATACGAATCATGATTATTGTAAAGCAATCAATGCATAGTTTCATATCTGGGCATGTTCAGCAATATTCCATACCACACTGGGCTAGTCAAATCAGTTTTGGAAATATTTAGGAGATTAAGTAAAAGATAAAATACAAAGATAAATACGGTAAATGAAAGTTAATCCGGCTGCATCAAGAAAGGGAAAAGCAACAAGTTTCCAAACAATTTAAATATTTTTGAAAAAAACATGAAGAGTTTGTAACCATGCATGACCTGGTAGACCACCAAAACTTCCCCCATTGTAAACAGCACTTAAAACGTCCTTTCCTAAGAGCGAGAGGAGAAATCAAGCTCCACTCTTGCACTCTTGATCTGAAAACATCCACAAGTGTTCCTTTCCATCCTGGCACTTTGAGATCTGTGACATCTCAGTACTATGGAGGTCTTAAAAAAATGCTGTTCAGCTCCCATCCCAGAGTCCAGTCCCTAACACTGCTGAATGTGTTGTGGGTAATGGACATTTTTATAGATGTACACTCACCTACACTTATTGGCCATTTTATCAGCCCTGACTACCATACAGCACTTTATACTTTTACAATTAGTGTAGCCCATCTGTTCTTCCCTGTTCTTCAGTGGTCAGGACACCCTCAAAGCAGGTATCGTGTAGGTTGCGGATCATCCTTAATGTTGTTAAATGTGTTGTGAGAAACAGAAAACTGCTAATGCTAAGCTACTTGTGTTCTCAGAACAATGCACTGTCCATCCCAAATTTCATTGCTCAGTAGAAAAATGCCATTAACTTCTAAGACTGAACTTTACATCTCTGGAAAATACTCCCGCAGTATTTGGAAAACTAAAAGCAAGTCTCCTGGAAAAACGAATGATGAGGGTGAGCACACTGGACAGTATGAAGTTATAGTTAGTTGTTGGGCTTTCGGATACTTTTCTGCTGAATATCTTTCTGACTCTAAAAACTAAATAGCCATTTTGACTGGAAAGTAAACAAATACAACTTTTGCACAGCGCTAGCTCTGGCTAAAATGCAAGTTTACAAATAAGAAGCTAATTTTCCCCCTGCATCTTCCTCTGATGTTTGCTTCTTCAGGACTTACAAGACTGAACCAGCTAACAAATAATGCAAGCTTAGGCTGTACAATTAGCATCAAGAAAGCTGCCTAAATCATTTCTCACTTGCCTCAAACTACATTAAGTGGTCGAGTAATTGCAAACACGCTTATGTGTTTGTCTGACACTGTGATGATGCTGTTTTCTATAAATATAAACAAGATGACATTAACGCTAATGGATTTTTTTCCCTACCCTATGTACACCCACATAAAAACCCGTTGTCCATTATATCAGCTCCACTTACTGTATAGGAGCACGTTGTAGTTCTACAGTTACAGACTTCTGTTTCTCTGTATACTGTGTTAGGCCCTTTCACCCTGTTCTTCAGTGATCAGGACACCACAGAGCACGTATTATGTAGTGAATTATTCTCAGCACTGCAGTGACACTGACGTGTTGGTGGTGTGTATGTTGTGCTGCTGTGAGTGGATCAGACACAGCAGTGCTGCTGGAGTGTTTAAACACTGTGTGCACTCACTGTGCACTCTATTAGACACTCCTACCTTGCTGGTCCACCCAGTCCTTTTATCAGTGGTCACAGGACACTGCCCCATAGGATACTGTTGGATGGGTAGTTCTAGTTGGTGGACAGTGCTGTGTCTGATACACTCACACCAGCACAACACCCACTAACACACCACCACCATGCCAAAGTCACTGTAGTGTTGGGAATGTTCCAGCACCCACATAAATACCTGCTGAAAGGGGGCTAATAATTAATGTAGAAACAGAAAGACTGCAGTCTGTAATTGTAGAACTACTGAGTGCACCTATATGGTAAGTGGAGCTGATACGATGGACAACAAGTGTAGATACAAGAGGTGTACATGGTGATGTGGCCGGTGGGTGTATATCACAGTCATACAGTACATCTACATAACGTGCAATTTCAAGTATATTTGTAATTTTTTAACAGCTCAGCAAAGACTGAGACACGTTTGTAATGATTCTGACATGCAGTTTACATGGAGCTCATTGACTTAACCTAAACGTCCATTCCATGTGTAAATATTGGTATTTAAGTGGAGTGGAGTGTCCAGGAGTGCAGATGTACAGTATATACAGTAAGTGTCCAGAGTGTCCAGGAGTGCAGATGTATAGTATATACAGTAAAGTGTCTGAGAGTGTCCAGGAGCTCAGATGTACAGTATATACAGTAAGTGTCCAGAGTGTCCAGGAGTGCAGGTATACAGTATATACAGTAAGTGTCTGAGAGTGTCCAGAAGCTCAGATGTACAGTATATACAGTAAGTGTCCAGAGTGTCCAGGAGTGCAGGTATACAGTATATACAGTAAGTGTCTGAGAGTGTCCAGGAGTGCAGATGTACAGTATATACAGTAAAGTGTCTGAGAGTGTCCAGGAGCTCAGATGTACAGTATATACAGTAAAGTGTCCAGAGTGTCCAGGAATGCAGATGTACAGTATATACAGCAAAGTGTCTGAGAGTGTCCAGGAGCTCAGATGTACAGTATATACAGTAAAGTGTCCAGAGTGTCCAGGAGCTCAGATATACAGTATATACAGTAAAGTGTCCAGAGTGTCCAGGAGCTCAGATGTACAGTATATACAGTAAAGTGTCCAGAGTGTCCAGGAGCTCAGATATACAGTATATACAGTAAAGTGTCCAGAGTGTCCAGGAGCTCAGATATACAGTATATACAGTAAAGTGTCCAGAGTGCCCAGGAGTTCAGATATACAGTATATACAGTAAAGTGTCCAGAGTGTCCAGGAGTGCAGGTATACAGTATATACAGTAAAGTGTCTGAGAGTGTCCAGGAGCTCAGATCTACAGTATATACAGTAAAGTGTCCAGAGTGTCCAGGTGCTCAGATGTACAGTATATACAGCAAAGTGTCTGAGAGTGTCCAGGAGCTCAGATGTACAGTATATACAGTAAAGTGTCCAGAGTGTCCAGGAGCTCAGATGTACAGTATATACAGTAAAGTGTCCAGAGTGTCCAGGAGCTCAGATGTACAGTATATACAGTAAAGTGTCCAGAGTGTCCAGGAGCTCAGATATACAGTAAATACAGTAAAGTGTCCAGGAGCTCAGATGTACAGTATATACAGTAAAGTGTAATTAGTGAATAAATAAGCCTATGATGATTAAAAAGAGAATTTAGTCCTCAGCAGTCCTCTTCCCTCTTCCGTCCAGGCTGGGAAGAGTTGAAGAGCCTGATGGCTCTCGGGACAAAGGATCTCCTGAGTCTGTCCGTGGAGCAGATGCAAAAACAACAACATAACAAATAGCATAACAGCAAAATTATATTTAAATATCTGATATATATTTATTTATATGTCTGAAAGTATTTGTGTGTTTTGCTTCCTTCTCTAAGTCTCCTTCCATGCATATTAAAAGCAGCATCATAGTGGCTGAGTGGAAATGTCCTGCACCTGCTCTGCTGCACCTGTCTCTCTTTCTCTCTTTCTCTCTCTCTCTCTCTCTCTCTCCCCCTCTCCCTCTCCCTCTGTCTCTGGTCAGAGATGCCCTATATATTCTTATTCCCTCTTTGTCTGACAAATGGCCATGCTCCTTACTGTCATCGCACTTCTTTCTGTTAGAGAATCAGCTTTGTGCACTTTGATGCTTCATCAAAGCTTCCTAATGTCTCGTGTGATGTTCAAAGTTCTTTTGATGACTGTAGGTGTATGCCAAGTGCTGCCTTGATCGTTGTACACAGGTCTGAATGAGCTAATTTGATTAACCCTTAGAAGTTGCAGTTATAGAGAGTGAAAACAAAAGCTGTAATTTGATACTAATTATTTTTCACTCGCCGTGGATTTAAACAAGCACTGAGGTTCTTTCGGGAGCAGTACAGAGTTTAAACTCTAAACCTGTACCTCTTTTGTATTTGTACATTAAAGAGGTGGTATTTTTCTATGCTATGTTGTGCATGCGGTTTTGTGGAGGGAGCGTTCTTGACATTTGCTGTGTTTTTGTCACTGCTTGACATCTAAACTATAAAGTATAGTTGGAAGCTGATACACAGTGTAGATAGAATGTGAACACAACTTCATTACATTTGAACAGGACAGCAAAATAACAGATTTAATGTGTGGGCTAACGGTGTCTGCCAGGTACTGGCTCTGCTATCGCATTACATGAGCTATATTATCTGACTAATACAGCCTTTAACAAGCAGGCCACAGTGGGACATCATTCAATTACCTCATTTAACACTCTCTGCTACCTCTCTTTCGCTCTTACTCTCTTTGGGACGTGTGGCTGTAAGGGCACTGTTTGCTTGTGGAGTGGGAGTTCATCTCGTCTATAATAGATGAAACCCCAGACAGACGGGTGTGTGCTGGTGTCAGTGGGCTGATGAAAGCAGCAGGGCTGCTGCAAGCACTAGTGTATAGGGAAGCTGCAGTTGGACATGATGGGGACTGGACATAAGCTTTTATCATGGTTACCATTGGTCCTTTAAAACACTAAACAACCGCATGTATCATGAAAAGATATGGGCTTCTAAACAGCCACAACCAGTGTACACTCATTGCCTCCCAAATATTGATATGGGCAATATTTGTCGAGCTAAACTTACAAAAGTAGCGTCTCTTAGTATGACGTTGGGGCAAACACAATGGTGTCCTGTGATAATCCATCCCATGCAGCTTGAATTTCCTTACACTGTTCCTGCAGATGGTGTGGTAGGGGTGGATGTGGAGTGACACCAGGCCTTCTGGGAGTGTGACTCATAACAACAAATGTTCTTCCTGGGGGATTTATTGGTCACGTAGACAAAAGCGTTAGCGTGGTGTTTGATGAGGTTAACGTGGTGTTAAGGGCAGTCATTGTAACAGTCTGTGTGCATGTAGTCATGCATTTTGCCAATAATGCTGGCACTAGCAGGATGACTCTTGGAGGGCATCACTGCTCGCTGAATGTACGCAATTATAGCTTTTGGGTCAGTCAGGTACAGCGATAAGGTCCATCCCTGCTTATGTCACATCCACAGCCAAGCGTGAAACTTGAATCATGTGGGTGTCTCACAATGTCAAACCTACCCACCAAGTTAAATTCCTGTAGGCTGATTGTAAACAAGGCATAACATGCTGACACTTGTTCCCACAAACTGAAACTGATTCATCAGTTCTGCTCAAATCACTGCTCATCTCAACAGTTTACCGAATCAGACCTAGGTTGCGTCATACATCATGCAGGCCAGTCAGATCTGTGCTTGTTTCTACATGTGACGATGAACTTTGATGAATGAGGGTCATCGTGAAAAAGCCTACAAGTATCTTGATGTTTGGCAGCAGGTGTGATATGTGGGCAGCAGGACATTGCTCCTTCTCCCACTCTGTTTGCTGAGCACAAGACCCTTAGCCTTCTCCACCTCCTCATCCTCGCTGCCCCCAGCCATCCAGGGGAACAGTGAGGAAGTAAGTGCAGATGATAAAGGAGAACAGAGAGACTGAGGGAGGGAGGGAGGGAGGGAGAGAGAGTCTTATCTGTGGCCGACCAGGGGCAGGATAATCCTATCGCACACAATAGAGCTGAACAGGACAGATTTCATCCAATCAGAGCCCTCGCCGAGTCTGCCAGAGAGTTCACTCACACACAGCAGTACATCAGCACCAGCACTTTCATACACAGCTCCAATCAGACACACAAAACAGGACATCAGGAACGTAACACAAGCATGTTGTAATGTCCAAACCTTTTTGGTTCTTCATTTGCATAAACTAGTTACACTTTACATCATATGAGCATCTAATGAAGAACTGATTAATAGATATTATTATAATTAATGTACATATTACACCGTACTGTACAGAATGTTCTCAGCTTTTGTCAATTTGCCACCTGCCATCCTTTTCCGAAATTTTACATTGAGTTCTTTAAAGAACTCAGTGTTTTTGTAAATGTAAATCTGCTGGGATACTTTTCCATACCTCCTTGAGTTTTGGGAATTTTCTGCTTCTCTCAAGCACATTCAGTGATGTTGAGGTTTGGGTTCTGAAAACAACAGCAGCTTCTTTGTTCCATTGTGTGTTTTCTTCTTAGTAAGAAAGTTACACATCCTTTCACACCCATAGCGTTTCATTTGTTCTCACATTGGAAGGACAAATAGAAGCGTCCATGCATGTTTTCACATTTGCCCAAGCATGGCAATTGCTTTTCACCTCTGTCTCTTTAAATCAGAAAGAATTATTGCAGTTAGTGCAGTTTTGAAAAGAGATGGTAGATGATATTCTAATCCATAGTATGGTGTACAGTTTGAAGTATAGCAATTCTAAGTCTTTGGTGGGTCAAAGAGTCTTTGGTGTAGTTCCTCTTCATGCAAGCTCATGTCTATCCAACTCAGAAATATATCCTGTATAATGACTTTTACTTGAAGGCTGTTTGGATGGGAAAGAAGTAAATGATGGACAGTTTCTGACTTTTGGGTAGTACTGTATTAAAGTTAACAACATTCCTTCCTGCTTCTCTAAACTTGCCAAGGTTTTGCTACGACAGCGACAATATTCATGCAAAACATCAGCAAAGCAGCCAACTGTTCAGCCATTCAGCTCTTTCATTAACATCAGTGTGTAGCGAAGCAGCAACTCCTGAAATGAGCTGGCAGCCCATTTTGTTCCTCTGCCAGACTGATTGGGCGCTTGTTGTGGTTGTGTTGTTCTGAATGCTGTAATCACAGGGATAGCATCTTCAGCTAAGCTATTCTTAGCCTTTACCTTTCCCTCTTCGGCTGATCTGTCAGATTGAACTGCTGTTCTTTTTTTGAGCTCTCTCTCTTGCTCTCATATTCACTCTCATTGTGTGTGTGTGTGTGTGTGTGTGGTCTGCTCCATCAACCCATTGATTGGCTGTAATCTGGTTGTGGCCACACGGACCAACGCCGTTCCCCGCGGCACTAATTATGTGCAGAGTGATTTACATCACAGCCCTGCCCCATTCTAATCTAATCTGATTTAGCCCTGCCACTCTGGGTCCATCTCTAACGCACACGTATTGAGTTTGTGTCACTCCCGACCCTCTGTTTGGCCTTGCAGCACCCCGGAAAATGCAGTCTAGCCTAGCATAGCCTCAGTGTCTGTCCTGGTCAGACCATTGAGCCATTGTGGCTGCATCTGTAGGCCAGCAACAGGGGAGAGAGGACATAGGGCAGAGGGAGCCAGGCTGGCCGGTCCGCTATGCACACAAAGCTGCCTGTAATGGAGAGTCAGTCAGGGAAAAAGAAACTTGGAGCTGCCAGCGTTGCAGTACTGGAATATTTTTCTCAGGGTAACTTGTGCCAGAGCTCTGGGATTTTGGCTATTACTTCCTTCTGTTTTGCTTTGCAAGCTGGATTAGTTGTCTAATGAAGCTGAGGATTTGTTTATATGTTCTGTCATGGTCTGGATATAAGCCGACAAACTGTAACTGTCACCGTCACAGTCGTGGAGCCTTGCTTTTACTTGTGTCAGAGCCTCGCAGTTTTGGCCATTGCTTCTTTTTTGATCGCAGAGCTGAACATGTGTTGATATTCCATCATCTTCTGGAGCATTTTTTGGAGGGTCATTCCATTTCATGTGACCTGAAGACTTTGTAGTGGATTTCTCCATTAAGCTGGTTTTTGAGTGTTTTATTGACTTTGCTGTGGGCTTGTGAAGTGTCCACGGGGCAGAATCTGGGCCATCCGCTATGAGCTACACCCTAGTGAACAATGGCTCTTATAGGGACAAGTTCCACCGGGGCAGCGCCCCTAATCTGCTGCCCCCACCCCGCTGTGAGAGCCTGGGCCTGCGCCCCATGCGCAAGCGCCTCAGCATGGAAGTCTTGAGGAACAGGGCTCCTGAACTGGGGCCCATCAAGTGGCCTTCTCTGGTCACCGTCTGCAAATGGAAGCAGAATTTGACGGAGAGGCTACTAAAACGGCGCCATGGCAGCTGCGACCAGGTCAGCACAAGCATGGGCATTGGCCTGATTTCACATTAAGCACCGATGTTTTGTATTATCGCAATATGAATATAAATGTCATTAGGTAAGCTAAACAATGCCTGTCAACTGTAATTGCATAGTTCAGTGATTAAATCTTAAACGTGGATAAAGCTAGTCGTAATCTGTGAACTCATTTCGCACAGACTGTAAGGGTTACCTGGGTTTGCCCAGTGTATTTCCATAAGTTTCTTTGTTTACAGCCGTAAAAGTTTGAGCACCTCTGGTCAAGTTATATGTATATGCTGAATGTACCTCTGTGCAATAGTTTTGGTTCACCTTATATCTTATATATTGTTTTTCTTTATATCTATTTATTACATGGTATTATTATGTCATATAGCCCTGTGTAAAAGTCAGAGGTGTCAGGTGCTTCATGGATGTTCTTCACATGAACGTCAAAGAGTCTGATGATAGTAAATCATTCACATTCTCGGAAGACACGTCTTCCACCAAGTTTTGATGGAATTGTTCTCTTTTGGAGAAGACTTTCAATACCACTAAACTGATATGAGACTTGAGAGTACATCAAACAGCCCAGTACAGTGAGTATCAGAAAGCTAGCCAAGACAAGTGATGCTGCAAACCAGGAGTGCATGAAAGTCTTGCTGGTAAGTTCCAGAAAAACCCAGGGTTTTCACTGCTAATGCTGTCACCATGCCAGCGTTTGCTTAACTTCATGCCTACTTCATGCTTAACATCACTGCTATTGCATGTGGAATAAAGGTATGTCAATGCAAATATCTAAATGCATTGACTGCTTGTGCATCTCTACAACCAACCTTACTAAGTGTTCTTCCACACATCATGTACAATTACAGTTTACATATCCTAAACTTACATGGCTTTGCAGCTTTTAACTAAATATGCACTAAAATGTTTCCCCTGAAGTTGCCATATTTCAGTGTGTTCCCTATAGAGGATGTCATTTGACCAGAGATGTTTAAACTTTTCTATAATGTAGCTGCTTAACAAAGGTTAACCCGGTGTTAGGCGTACA
>JAMWET010004205.1:0-15499 GCA_024036415.1 Prochilodus magdalenae | reverse complement strand
ATTATGACTTTAATTTAAATTCATTTATTTGTCATTTTTGTGTGGAAAATAAATCCTTCCTTCATACACAGTCAAGTCACATTATTATGACCACCAGCTAATATCCAGAGTAATTGCCGTGTGCAACATGGACCGCAGCTAGACAGGCTGGGAGCGACTCAGTGAGGTCATGGTAGGTTGGCACGGGTATCTGGAGCCATACTGACTGCGATGCATCCCACAGCAGCTGGAGGGTGCATGGAGGAGGATCCATAGAGCAAACACGACTATCAAAATGGTCCCATAGATGCTCAATTGGGTTCAAATCTGGGGAATTAGAGGGCCAGGCTAGTACTTGGAAGTCCTCTTCCAACCAATGTGGGGCATTTCTAGCCGTGTGATCATGTGGCATTGTCTTACTGGAAGGTCCCGTCCGCCCCGGGGAAGACAATCAGCATGTATGGGTGTACGTGGTCTGCAAGGATGGATTCATACCCAGATGGGTTAAAAGTTTGTTCCACATGGATGAGTGGGTCAAGAAAATTCAACGAAAACCTGACTTCCTTCATGAGCTACACGCTGCTGCTGTATAATAATAATGTGAATCAAATGTTTATTCATTTTATATCTAGTGTCTAGGGATCCAGCTCTCATTTGGGTTCTGTCTTGTTTGTGGACTCGGCCCCTTTAGACTCAGTTTTGACATGATCTCTACTAGTCATGGTCTTGGACTGGTTTGGAATAAACAATAGTGATCATAGTGGCCTCCACTACAGCCCTAGTGTATATAACTGATCAGGATAGGATCTGTTGTTAAGTTGGTGTTTGGTTCCCTCTTGTGGTTGATTGTGATGGGACACCCAAGTTTGGCCTGCATATGAAGATGATATTTCTCAGAAGAGAAACCAAACTTTATTTAGATTTATGTATTTATTTTATTTATTTATTATTTGATAGTATTATGAATAAAACAAAGTAGTAACGTAATAAACCTTCTATTAAATAAACCCATTCTAGAGGACTTTAATATGAGTACATTTGATGAGTACATATGAGTCAGCTGTTAGACATTGTGTACATGAATCATATATAAAGATTTCATTAATATTTCATTATTAATATACATTATCTTATGTAGATCATAGGTGTCTGACTGCACCTCCTCTTTGACCACACAGTGATTCATAGATCCAGACAGGTACTTGTGTGGTTTCCTTAAATGGTTTTCTGACTACAACCAGTCAGAAGCAGGGATATGTATGCTGGGGTTTCTAGTCGAGACCTCCTTCATTTAGAGGGTACTGGTTTCAGTATGAACAGGACAGACTGAACTCTCAGAAACATTAAAGCTCGGTATTTTAAACCTGCCTGAAGGATCTTGTTATGAACTTACTATCATCTTTAAACTCACATCATTATACAGGTTACAGGTTTCTGAATCTGATTCTAGTTTACTAGACTGTTAATCTCTATAACAGACGAACGAGTTCACCGGAGAGCAAACAAGTCACCTGTGACTGAAACAGCATGTAACACCTCCACCAGCACCAAAACAGCTGTGACTGGATTCAACCTGGACTGGCCAAGTTTCTGGATGTAACCGATGTGATGTGAACCTGTCACATTAATGTTCAGACACTCTGGCATCATAGAATTGTGCAGCTGGAGCCAGGTTTTGGTGGATGCCTTCCCTGGCACAATTCCGAGGAGAGTTTCCTGTAGACTGGGATTTTAGCCACTGCTGGTAGACCCGTATAACCATACGCTTCCATACACCTGCAGATTCAGATACTTCCTTCACACTATGGTCTTTGATACACCCATTAACATCTGCTTTGGAGCCATTTTCCACACATGGGATGAGACATTCCCTGCACTGTAGCACCTCTGCTCAATCTATGGATCCCGTCACTCACACCCCTCAGCTATTTATAGCCCCATCATCCTCGTGCAGCTCCATCTGCAGGAGCCAGAAGTTACTACCACCTTATAGACACAAGGTGACTGATGTTTTGTCTGGTGAGTTTAATAATTGCGAGTGACAGTAATGAATTAAATACACATATACTGTTATTCATAAACACGCTGGAGATAATTCAGATAAATGTTCCCTCACAGATCCAAACAAGCTGCTGATATTCCTCTATTTACAGCCCTTATTCTAATACACTCTCAGTTCTGAACACTCTTCTCACAAACCCCAACAAACCGGTCACTACAGGGATAATCAGCCCAGTTCTTTACAGGATCAGTCTCGTCACCAATTATGACACAGTTCTCTTGTGTTTCGCCGTTGGGTTCCCCACTTCTCCAGAACCTGAAAGAGAGAACCAGAGAATCCCCTGTGTTTTATCAGAGCAGTGAGGAGTAACCGCATCACCACCAGAGTTCAGTGCAGGGTCTCTTACCCAGTGGTCAGTGCTGAGTCATTCACCCATCGCCAGACCCCCTCTCTGTCTCGGTCAGTCAGACCAATCCAAGCCTTCTCACCTCTTCTCAAGCGTTCAGTAAAGTCCTGTTTAAGAACCAGATGTACATTCTCAGTAACAGAGAGACGAATAACTGACTACACACATGAATGTGCTTCTCTCTTTCTTTTACCTTTTCTCTCTCTCCCTCACCTGTTCTTCTGTGCTGTTGATGATCACCAGGTCTGCTCCTCTCTGTGTGCAGTACTGTCTGCTATCACTCCAGCTCTTCTTCTCAGTAGAGACGAGGTAAATACTGCTGTCGAAAAACATCCAGCCCTCCTGCAGCGCCCTCACTGTAACACACACACACACACACACACACACACACACACAGATCCACTATAGACTGTAATATCACCGTTTCTTCTTCTGCACCATGTGACTGTTTGATTTATCCATGTACATCTGCTGGTGCTGATTCTGGTGCCGGTACATGAACATTGATAAACTGTAGAGAGCTCCCTGCATTAGTTACAGAACACTAATCAGAGAAATACAACATTAGTGATTTGATTGACTGGCGGCCTGTCCAGGGTGTTTCCTGCTTTCCACCCAGTGAACCAGAAATAAACTCCAGCACTCCCCACCCCCTCCCTTTCACCCTGTTTAACCAATGTCTGCTAGTACTGATATGATTCTGATATCTTTGCATCATAATGTTCCCTTGTCGTGTTGTTAAGACCTACTGGAAATGTGGAAATGCAGTTGTTTCCATATTAGATACAGCGTTTTTGCTGATTAATGCTTTTAGAGTATCTCAAAACAGTTACCATATACTACTGCATGAAGAGGAAATCCAATCGACACCCAAAATGACCAATCACAAGCCTGCTGTATGGCATGACTTATTGAACGAGGCAATCTTGAAACAGTCCCTTAGGAAACACAGAAGTTTTGGATGGGCGGTGCGTCGCTAGGCTAAACTCCAAAGAGAATGATTTTGTAAACACATCTCTGAGTAGAACACTGAGAACGACGTCACAGGATAACAACTTTATCTTGAGACCACAGTGTAACTAAGTCATGATCCTGAGAACAAGATCATTATCGAGGTAATTATCAAGATTACAAGATTATTATGCTGTGAGCTCAACATCAGAAAAGCAAAACCACCTCATGGCCTTCCTGGACTTCCATACCTCCAGCATATTATATCAAACTTGTCTGATACCAGAGTGCCAATCATATTCAACCATTATCTGTCTTTAGTGTTTATCTAGTGTTGATCAGTAAACCTTATAGAGAGGGGAAAGACCACCCTTACATTTACATTGAAGGTGTTTAGCAGACGCTCTTACCCAGAGCATCTTACAACCACAGCAAGAGGATAACAAGATAACGGTTGCCCTGCTACTTTCTAAAATAAAAATCTTTGTGCATTTAAAATCTATTTAAGGAGATAAAGGAGGAGATATCTGCGGTGGATAAGATTGTTTTATTTCTAAAACAAACAGAGAAGACAAAGTTTGGTGCCACTGGGCTCAAATGTTAGCTAGCTACCTAACCCAGCTAACGTCAGCACTCACTGGCAAATAGCAAACTGGCCCTGTGTGGATCTCTTTGGTTAGACTTTGGGTTCATAGGGTGTGAACGGGTGCTGGTGTGAAACCATGTCTTTGAATTTTATTTGTTAAGCTTGTCGATCAGACAAGGGTTGTTAAGATAGCTAAGGTGGCGATAGCTAGCTAATACAAGCTGTCTTCACTTTAGCTGGGCAGCACATAAAAACAGCTAACCGGAACATCAACAGATTTAATAAGTGGATCATTTCAGTCCGAGTCACATGTTTCTATTTTCCAGTCTTCCAGTCTTATCAGGATACAGTCCAGACACTGGCCAGATGGAGTGACCAGGTGTAAACAGGTCTTTAACTAGTCACTGCTAAACAAGTTAACCATCTTAAACCCTAGACATGATTTACTCACCCAGATTAGAGAACTTCTTCTGACACTCTCTCTGATTCTGGAGCTGTAGGTCTCTTTCTTTAGTCAGGTTGGTGTAACTGGTCTGTAACTGGTCTCTCTCTTTAGCCAGGTTGGTGTAACTGGTCTGTAACTGGTCTCTTTCTTTAGTCAGGTTGGTGTTACTGGTCTTTAACTGGTCTCTCTGTTTAGCCAGGTTGGTGTTACTGGTCTTTAACTGGTCTCTCTCTTTTCTTAGGTTGGTGTTACTGGTCAGTAACTGGTCTTTCTCTTTAGTCAGGTTGGTGTAACTGGTCAGTAACTGGTCTCTCTCTATAGTCATGTTGGCTCTACTAGTCTGTAACTGGTCTCTCTGTTTAGCCAGGTTGGTTTTACTGGTCTTTAACTGGTCTCTCTCTTTTCTAAGGTTGGTGTTACTGGTCAGTAACTGGTCTCTCTCCTTTCTCAGGTTGGTGTAACTGGTCAGTAACTGGTCTCTCTCTATAGTCAGGTTGGTGTAACTGGTCTCTCTCTCTAGTCATGTTGGCTCTACTGGTCTGTAACTGGTCTCTCTCTATAGTCATATTGTTGAGCTGGAACCACAGCACTGTGATAGCGGTCAGCAAGAGAACACACAACAGCCCCAGACACACTGCAGCCAGTCTGTAGATCCCTGAACACAGATAGAGAGAGTGGAAACAATGTACACACAGAACATCATATGATCATATGGTATCATATGATACACATCATAACTGTATGTGTAAATATATTTAGAAGGTGGAAAATTTCCAAGTGGTGTGTTTACTTCTTCACTGTACTTCACCATAGCTAAATAAAATACCTTGTGTGGCTCGACCCGGGGAGAAGGCTGGGGACACTTACTGAGAAATCTTGATAAGAAACAGATCCATGAACGACCGCTGATGATCTCACTGTGCTGCACTAATGCTGAGTTTAACTGCTCTCTGAATGTGAGCACTGGCTTGTGATTGGCAGGTAGTGCACTTCTGCTGTACTTAACTCTGTATGTCTCGTTCTAGGTATCAGCACTGGCCCTTGTTCTGTCAACATCTGAGCTCAGGGGGAGTTTAACCTTAAGATTCCGAAACCAAACTTTTATATTTGAGATTTATTTATTTATTTATTTATTTATAATTTGATAGTATTATGAATAAAACAAAGTAGTAACGTAATAAACCTTCTATTAAATAAACACATTCTAGAGGACTTTAATATGAGTACATGTGATGAGTACATATGAGTCAGCTGTTAGACATTGTGTACATGAATCATATACAAATATTTCATTAATATTTCATTATTAATATACATTATCTTATGTAGATCATAGGAGAGTCTGACTGCACCTCCTCTTTGACCACACAGTGATTCATAGATCCAGACAGGTACTTGTGTGGTTTCCTTAAACTACAACCAGTCAGAAGCAGGGATATGTATGCTGGGTTTTCTAGTCGAGACCTCCTTCATTTAGAGGGTACTGGTTTCAGTATGAACAGGACAGACTGAACTCTCAGAAACATTAAAGCTCTGTATTTTAAACCTGCCTGAAGGATCTTATGAACTTACTATCATCTTTAAACTCACATCATTATACAGGTTACAGGTTTCACAAGTGATTGTGATTGTGGCTTGTGATTGGCAGGTAGTGCACTTCTGCTGTACTTAACTCTGTGTGTCTCGTTCTAGGTATCAGCACTAGCCCTTGTTCAGCCAACGTCTAGCTCAGGGAGAGTTGAACCTATCTGTACTAGCTAGGAAATATTCTCTGACTAAACACTAAGCACTTTTGTAGGTTATATGGTTATATATAAAAGCATCTGCTCAATACTGTAAATGTGAATGTATATGTATATGGTTGTGCTAATGTGAATCCGGTATTTTGCTTGCTTCTTCTTCTTCTTCTTCTTCGTCTTCTTCTTCGTCTTCTTCTTCTTCTTCTTCTTCTTCTTCTTCTTCTTATTATTATTATTATTATTATTATTATTATTATGGTTTTATAGTGAGACCTGATCATAATAGATCTCGGAAAAACAGTATTAGACTGCTACTTCAGCAGAGCAGGGAGCTACAGTGAGTGAACTACACTGAGAGTCTCTCATTCACAGGTCATATACTTCTGTGGTTTAAAGCCTCAGATTGAATCAGTCATCAGTAGGATGATACGCCCTCTTGTGGTTGTTCACAGCTACTACATACATGCAGATCTCTATCTATGTACGTGTCTACACATGTGTGATCAAACCATGACTATATATGGTGATGAGTGTTCAGTCCTCTGGCTGTATATTTGGAGGGGAACTCCACCAGTGTTTCCAAATTTCTGCATTAACGGTGACTGAGATGTAAACAGTCATTCAGACTGGTCTAATGTGGAACGCTGGGTTCTAGAGACGCATGCAGAGTCAGAATAGGATATTTAAAAGCTGTTAATGGTGGAGAGGTTTCAGATTTCTCCCTCTTTTACCATCATCAACCTCACATATAACATGACAGTTTTTGTGTTGTAGATGATGTGATGCCTGGTTCTCATCCCAGTGAAGTTTTTCTGTTATTACTTTTGTGCTGTAACTCGTTTCTGACTCCTGGTGATCATATGGACAGTGTGTCTCAGGAATAGCCGGTCCTCTGTTTGAGAGTAATGGTTCCATTGTACTTTCAGTGTTTTTGATGAAGAGACGAAATTCATTTAGTAACTTCTTCTTTTCACTCGTTTCAGCCATCTTGACTTGAGATCCACATCTATGTTCCTGCACTGGCTACTTGTGATTGAGTGAACTGACTTGTGTCTGTTTTAGGGTTTCAGTCTCATCTTAACGGTCTTATACACCGTGTCTAAGTGGTCCAGAGAGTGAAAGGCCTTACACTGCATTGTTCCTCTGAGATACAAGATAAACCCATATAAGCTTTACACTTACCTCTGTACTGAGGATCTGCTGTATGTGAGGGAGAGGTGTCCTCCACTTTCCCTGCAGTTTCTGTACCGGAGCTCGTTTTGTTGCTTGTGGTCTCAACGATGTCCTCGTTGGCGTAAATGTCTTCATTTGAAGGTTCACCTCTGTCTGAACTCCTCCTGTGGTCTGCAGTAACTCCTGTGTTTTCATATATATCCTCCATCATCTCCATTCTGCTCTGACTGATATTAACTTTAATAACTCTGATAAAAGTGACTCTGCAGGTCAGCTTAGTGCTACTGCTGAGCTTCTGTGCTCGACTGCAGTAGTGAACAGCCTGGTCTATATTAAGGAGATTGTGTTAGATAGTGACGCTGACCACATGTACAAGATTGTGGCGGCTTTTTACATGTGTGTCACATGGTACAGGTGCAAAAGCAGATTTTCCTGTAGTTAGCGAATCTTAGTCCACTCTTTAACTGACGTCCTCACAGAGTCATTATGTGGATGTTCTACTCCAGTGTAAGTCAGTAGTAGTTCTGAGGATGGTTCAGTGTGGTTGGTGAGCTAGTTTCATATTCCATCTACTTCCACAGCCTGAAGTCTGTTGTAGTCAAGGCATACGAGAAGTTTCACCACCCCCAGGGAGGAGGACCCACTGCTCGGTCCCTATGTCCCTGTGTATTACTGAAGAGGATGCAGGCTTGAGAATAATCAACAATAAATCAAATAACACAAGAGTCACACATTTAACCTGCATACACAGTGTGTAGCTAGTTACCCTGCATACACAGTGTAGCTAGTTACCCTGCATACACAGTGTGTAGCTAGTCAGCCTGCATACAGAGTGTGTAGCTAATTAGCCTGAATACAGTGTGTAGCTAATTAGCCTGAATACAGTGTGTAGCTATTTAGCCTGAATACAGTGTGTAGCTAGTTAACCTGCATACACAGTGTGTAGCTAGTTACCCTGCATACAGTGTGTAGATAATTAGCCTGAATACAGTGTGTAGCTATTTAGCCTGAATACAGTGTGTAGCTAGTTAACCTGCATACACAGTGTGTAGCTATTTAGCCTGAATACAGTGTGTAGATGTTTAGCCTGGATACACAGTATGTAGCTAGTTACCCTGCATACACAGTGTGTAGCTAGTTAGCCTGCACAAACAGGGTGTAGCTAGTTAGCCTGCACAAACAGGGTGTAGCTAGTTACCCTGCATACACCGTGTGTAGCTAGTTACCCTGCGTACACCGTGTGTAGCTAGTTACCCTGCATATACAGTGTGTAGCTAGTTACCCTGCATACACAGTATGTAGCTAGTCACCCTGCATACACAGTGTGTAGCTAGTTACCCTGCATACACAGTGTGTAGCTAGTCACCCTGCATACACAGTGTGTAGCTAGTTAGCCTGCATACACAGTGTGTAGCTAGTCCCCTGCATACACAGTGTGTAGCTAGTTACCCTGCATACACAGTGTGTAGCTAGTTAGCCTGCACACACATGGTGTAGCTAGTAGCCCGCATACACAGTGTAACCAGCTAGTCTGCATACAGTAAACCTAACCTGAATACACAGTGTAGTTAGTTAGCTTTACACGTTGTAACTAGGTGCCCTGCATATGCAGTGTAGCTAGTTAGCCTGCACACACAGAGAAAAACATTTAAATATAAGAATGAAGCCAATTACAGGAAAAAAGGATTTAAAGTATTACAATTAAAATAATGGATATTATGTATATTTAGACAAATGAATAAAATAATAGAAGAACAACAGGTGAAAGTGTGTAGTTAGATATAAACTCAATTAAAAAATGATGTTTTAAAAGAGTGAGCGCATGACATCACTTCTGTGAACAGTGAAAAACCTTTTAGGTTGTAGTATTTCCCACAGGACTGACTCCAGTGCAACCATCTGACAACTTCAGATTAATGTTGTGTATTTGATTGGTTTTATTTTTTTTATAATTAACATGTTGTATGTCATATTTTAGTAACACCGGACATATACAGGGCTTTAAGTCATCTTAACAATAAACCTAAATTAAATTAATATAAAGAGTAAACGAAATACCCTCATCGCCAAAAGAACAGTTGCACAAATAGTGCGAATGATTCATGTGACGTAAGCCAGACGTGACTCATCACTGGACCTGACAGCGACATTCAGTGAGCAGTGATGTCCTCCGTTATCCTGTTAGTCATCCTGTCAGTTCCAGCACTATAGGCAGACGGCTTCACTGTGCCGGACTACATGCACATGCGTTATGACAACTGACCCTAGCACTACGTCAACGTCTCCAAAGACTGCAATGGTGTCGTGCCAGACTGCCAAGGAGTGACTCAGAATGGCAGCGGGTCATCTTCAGTGACAAGTCCCGCTTTTATCTTGGTGGAGATGACCAACAAATCCGTGTGTGGAGGCACCGTGGTCAGCACCAAGATGAACAGTTTGTTGCCAGATTAGTAGCTCATGGCGGTTTAGAGAGCAGCAAGAGCAAGTTCTCTGCCCAAATTTCTAAAAGGGTTGATCTCTAAGAAAGGAAGGTCAGCACATGTAATTAACTGTGTCAAGTTCAGGTTTAACAGTTAATGACCAACATGTGTTCCTAAGATCTAGTTGAAGATCTTGAGTTTTCCCTCAGTGATCCACATCATACGGTCTTTAAGGTTAAGAACTCACCATAGAGCTACCAAATACCAGCCACACTGACAGAGCCTCCCATTCACAAGTCATATACTTCTGGGGTTTAAAGCCTCAGATTGCCATCAGTCATTAACTCTTGTGGTTATTGACAGCTACTACATTCATGCAGATCTCTTCCTCTGTGTGCGTGTCCGTGCATGTGTGATCAAGCCATGTCTGCATATGGTGATGAGTGTCCAGTCCTCTTCCTGTTCAGTTTATTTTTGTTTGCTGTGGGCCTTGCTGTTTATTTGAAGGGGAACTCCACCAGTGTGCAATGATCAGAGAGCCAGAATCGTTCACAGTGGTGGTGATAGGAGCGACATCACAGAAAACGATTACATTGTGTGGTTATGAATATGTATGTATAGAAGTACATGCAGGGTGCGGTGAGGCAGTATAGAATGGATTTCAGTGTGGGGCTGTTCAGACTGTTCAGTATAGAGAGAGTGTAAGGAGTGAAGAGCCTCAGTAATGATTTACCTCTGTGTTGAGGGTCTGCTGTATGTGTGGGGGAGGTTTTATTCACTTTACCAGCATTTATAATGTGTATATTCTCTGCAGTTACTCTGCACCCTCATTATGTCTTCTTATGGATGTCCACCACTGTCTGAACCTCTTCTGTTGTCTGCAGTAACTCCTGAGTTTGCATATATATCCTCTGCCTCTGTTTATATGTATATATGAATATATCTGTATATATCTATATATCCATTCAGCTCTAGCGGGTGTAACTCTAACTCTGATAACTCTAATAGTGACCCTGTATGTGCTGCAGGTCAGAGTAAAGCAACTGCTGGCAGGAAGTGATGACAGAGTATCCATGGTAACTTCTGATAATAAATAGCCTGGTCTAAATGAATGAGATGGTGTTAGATAGTAAAGCAGGACACGGATGTGAAACTGTGATAAGCTTGGAGATGTGTGAGTCACATGGTGCAGTGCAGAAGCAGGTTTGCCTATAGTTTGATTCTTTCGGTAACGTTATGGGGGTGTTCTACTCCACTGTGGTTAAGGGGGTTTGGTAGTAGATGGTTGCTGAGCTACATGTATGCAGGTCTCTTTGTCCTCTTATCAGGAAGTTCTCATGTAGACTGTTAGAGCTGGGTTTGCAGGACTGTTCATACTGTGATCAGCTCAGGGACTAACAATAACATTGGCCTTTTAGTTTGGCCTGCATGGTAAATTATATATCAGTGTGTGTATCACTGATTGGCGCTCAGTCAGGGTTTATACTGGTCACTGATGCCCTCATGTGGATCATTATGGTGTGACACTATATGGAGGTTGCTGAGGTCATATGTCCTGTTACTCTAGTTCTGATTGGCCGCAGCACTCCAGAGTTTAACATTCTACCTGATTTCATTTAGCTGTGTATTAGAACGACCTTGGTGCTCGTAGTCATCAGTAAAAGAGGGAAATATCTTCAGAAGCATGGCGTACCAGGAGCCGAGATTATCACCCCTGTCTTTGAAGGTTATGGAATATAGAGTATGTATCACATGGTCATACATACACATAGATAGCTACGGTCGGGTTTAATAATTGTAGGAGTTAAGCATTAAGTGGTCCCACAATTAGTCGGTTAGCTAATTTAGCAGTCGATTTCAGTTGACCTAGCTGATTAATCGTTACACCCCTAATGCAAAACAGACAAAAATATGGCAGAAATGTTGAATTTTCCCACAAAAAATATGAATCAGATCCCAATATAAATATCTTATTTTCATAATACCCTGTAGGGGAACAACATTGATTTGATTTTTTTAACTTGATCTTTGAACATTTTGATTTGACTCTTTTTTATGAGGTCATTAAAAAAGCATCAGATTTACGTATACCCCATTCAGCCCACAGCAGGCTTTCCCCGTCCATTCAAGGTTTGAGGTTTCTACTATGACTGTAGCTTGTACAACTTAACAGTGGTGGATCAGCTTTTAAGCTGGTCCTTGGTACATTCTTGTTCTGGCGGATGTTACCTCCCGCCAGCAGGAGGCGCTATTGTTTTTGTGTTCATTTTTATGTGCATTATAAGTGAACCAGGAAGCAGGAAATAGAGCTTAGATGGTCAGTCATGCTGGATAGAAGCGCAGATGTTTCAAGTGTTCCTGAATTTCTATCCATCTTTTTTGTTGTCTTACAGAAAGCATTGTCTGTAAGTAATATCACTGTCTAGTACATCTTTGAGCAGTATTATTGCTATTTGGTTTAAACATGTTTAAGATGTTCGCAGTTAGTAATCTTTACGACATGTTTACACAGTGATGTATGTTATCGTAATCTGCATCTTTGCATTTTGGCTTGCTTAATGATTACTTAGCTCATGTTTTTACATGTTTACATATTTGATATGTATTTGATTGTGTAATATTCACTCCTCAAGCAAGCACCTGAAAAGGCTATTTATAATTTCTTGCAGTTTCACTCTGTCCTCATTAGAAGGGAACGTCTCAATAAAAAAGACAATACACCTGTCATTTGGCGAAGAGTTTAGCTGTATTCTTGTCGAACAGTGAGGGCAGAACACCTCTTGTGGTTGATTGTAATGGGATCTTTAAATTTACCCTGTGTGTAAAGCTGATACAAGGTCCTACAGAGGATCAAGGAATCTGGCGGGTCTTACAGCAGCCAGAAAGACAGTACAGGTTTGGTTTAAACCGTAATTTTCAGGACACTAGTCTTCTGGAGTGTACAGCAGCCAGGCTACATGGAGCCAACATGAGGACAGTTATGTTCTGGTCTCGTATTAAGAAGGAACGAATGACGAATGTTATAGTTGAGTGTAAACTCTCAGTCTTCCATTTATCAAATTATTTCATTACTTGATGGTATTATTTAACTTAAATGTTATATAATATTTAAATGGTATTATTATTACTCTGTTTGGCAGTGACATGCATGTCTTCTCCTCATAGGTGAGTGTACCACTAATCATTAATAGTGTCATTATTAAAGTCCTGCTCTTGGTAATTAATAGTAGCTCTATGTTATACCTATTGTGAAGAACCCTACAGGGATCTATTGGGCTCTGTTGAACATAACTTGCTAATAAAATATTAACCACAATGAAAATAATATTACTGCTCACTGACTGCTACAATAAAAACATTAAAATACATCTTAAATACAAATAAACACATTTTAGAGTATGAGTACATTTATAAAAGTATGAGTATGAGTCTGCAGCTTAGACATTGTCTACATGAACCAATGATAAAGATTTCGTTAACATTTCCCATTTCCATTAACATTTCCCCAATAATAATAATAATAACAATAATAACAGTAATACACATCTCATGTAGTGTTTTTGAACACGTTTTATGCTTTTGTAATGCAGAATAGATGAGAACAGATGAGAACAGGGTGAAAAGGTTTATTGTGATTATAAAATTTTTATTTTTTGCAAATTAGTGAACCTCTGCTGCCCAGCTTTGCTTCTGAGAGACTCTGTGCCTCTTACTTTTCCAGGCTTTTGTTTCCCACGTCCCTACAAACATGTTACTGCCAGCAGGTTCTAAATGAGTTAATCAACCGTTAATGTTTCACTTTCAGCATTTGATATGTGTTCTATGTTCTATGGTGAATGAAATATGGGTCTATGACATTTGCAAAGCACTGCAGTCTGGTTTTATTTACATTGATTTACATTTTACACAGCAACTTTTTATAAAATACGTATATTCAAATGTTCCATTTGTTCCATATTCCCATGTTCATAATTGTATTTTATTAGAATAGATTTACATGTTTGTTTTTTTTCCCAAAACACAGTATTTTTGGACTGTACATCTGTATTCACCCTCTGTTTGAACCACTCTGTTAGAGCTCTTGTGTCTTTAAGCCCCACCCACACTCAGCTCATTAGGAACTGATTGGTCACCTGGTTTACTCTGGTTCTGACTGCTCAACTGCTAGAGCAGCATCCCCCCACAAGTTATGCCCCCGACGCCACTATGGCTGATCTTACAATGTCCAATTCTGAAAGTCAGTTAGAACATCTTAGTAGACCTGATCCCCCTTCACCAGCTAGACTGGAGCAGGACGTTTTACAGTGGTAAGTTTTTTTGTTTTTTTTTTGTTTATGTTCTCTGTGTGGTGTGAGGGCATTCCAGGCTTTGTGGTATGTGGGTAATAAATATTGTCTTATGAGATGCAGATTACTACACCATCCACATGGTCATACACAGGTCATACACAGGTCATGGGATTACCAACAGGTGGGTGTGCTTGGCCTTCAGGAGCTTGTGACTGGAAAAAAGAGTTCATGCTTGGTGCTTTGAGGACATGTGACAAAGACATGAGGTGGGGAACTGTGGGAATCATAGTTCCTAGAGCTAGAGAAGTGGGAGGTGAACACAAATGGGTGATACCAATGGTATATGCATCATTAGCAGAGAAACATGCACTTCTATAATGAAAGAACAGTTTTCTAACATGAGTTTATGGTTTATTACTATTTCTATAAGATGATAATCACGTCTTGGTAGAGATGCTGAAAGTAGAAACAAACAGGGCCAATAAACAAACTAAAGTAGCAAAACAACAATAGCAATTACGCACAGGGGGCCTTCTCGTGGGGGAACTCCTCTTCAGTCCCTCAGTCATTTCAGTGCATTCACCTTATTTAACCCAACTGTAACTCGAGCTATTTCTGTAGAACACACAGACAACTATGAGCTGCTCATTTTATACCAGACAAAATCATCTGTAATGCAGCGAAACATGATATAATAAACATACTCCATATACTTTAATAATAATGTACACCCACTGTACGATTCCCAAGATCTTTACATGATCACATGTAACATCATGATCACATGTCTCGATGACATAATTTATATCAATAAAAGCCATCTTTTTCTGACAGAATCCATCTTGTGTGTGTAAGAACACGGTCTATCGTTCCAGATCTGTCTTCTCTGCAGACCCAAAATCTCACCATCCCCCCCCCAGTCTTCCTCTCCCATGTTATTTTGGCTCGCCCTCCATCCAAAACTGAAACCCAAAGAAGCTGAATCAGTCCAAGTCCATCCTTTTATGCTTTTTACTACTGTAGAGGAAAGACCCAATTTGCCACCTGATGTGTATTTTACATTACCTCTGTTCCCCCAAGATTATAGACAAAAACAGGGCTATATATATATAGGGAAATACCATATATACGAAAGTATGAAATTACAGTTATAAGTATGTGAAAGGCGCTATAGAAGTGTAACCTGTTGTTATTATTATTATTATTATTATTATTATTATTATTATTATTATTGTTATTAGTGTATGTTGTAGCTTTAAATAATGTATCAGTAACTGGAGAACTGCTAAGTGTACATGTTGTGAGTTGATTAAATAAGTGGGGGTTATCCTCAGGGTCTTACGTGGTGGTCAGCGCTGATACGTCCACCCATTTCCATGCGCCCTCTTGTTCACTGTCCGTCAGACCAATCCAAGACTGAACACTGCCCAGCCTTCCAGCACCTCATGAAGTCCTGCAATTATAATAGTAACAGAGGAGATAGTTACACTCTCTCTTCTCTCTCCCTCT
>JAMWET010004204.1:72500-100000 GCA_024036415.1 Prochilodus magdalenae | reverse complement strand
GTGCGGGTCTTAACAAGCCCAGTCCGGGATCCCTCGCACTACACCGTAAGGGTGAATCTCTACCCGTCGGGCGGGTCTTACAGCCCAGTCCGGGACCCTAACACTAACACCGTACGGGGTTAATCTACCCCGCCGTGGCGGGCTTACAGCCCAGTCCGGGACCCTCACACTACACCGTAAGGGTTGAATCTATACCCCGCCTTGCGCGGTCTTACAGCCCAGTCCTGGGGACCTCCGCACTCTACAACCGTAAGGGTGACTCTACCCCGCCGTGCGGGTCGTACAGCCCAGTCCCGGGACCCTCACACTACACTCGTAAGGGTTATCTACCCCGCCCGTGCTGGGTCTTACAAGCCCAGTCCGGGACCCTCCGCACCTACACCGTAAGGGGTGAAATCTACCCCGTTGTGTGGGTCTTACAGCCCAGGTCCGGGACCCCTCACACTACCCGGGTAAGGGTTAATCTACCCCGCCGTGTGCGGTCTTACAGCCCAGTCCGGGACCCTCACACTACCAAACCGTTAGTGGGGTTTTTAATCTACCCCGCCGTGCGGGTCTTACAGCCCAGTCCGGGACCCTCGCACTACACCGTAAGGGTGAATCTACCCCGCTGTGTGGGTCTTACAGCCCAGTCCGGGACCCTCACACTACACCGTAAGGGTTAATGGCGGGTTGCTGACAGGTGGAGGGCGTTTCTACCTGATGCAGCTCCGTCGGTGCCTCCAGCTGCAGGGTCCTCAGGCAGGAGAGCCTCACTGAGGCTTCGCCCTTTAAACCCAGAACGTCTTCTGATGCTAACACAGCGGTCTGAGACGTCTCCCTGTCCCTGAGATGAACGGTCTGTAGTCACACGTCCCTCCACCTCCACCCCTACCGCACCATCTGCAGGAACTGTGTGAGGATGTTCAAGCTGCATGGGATGGATTATCACAGGACTCCATCAGGAACCTCTACAGCTCCATACCGAGACGTCTGGCGTGTTGGGTTAGCGACACCGGCCGGCCCGACACCATACTGAGAGACAGACTTCTGTATGTGTAGCTCAATAAATATTGATCATATCAGTCTAAACTTATCACCAGTTATTGATCCTGGTCACCTTTATCCTCCTTCCCAACACACCCGCACTCCCACACCTCCTTCTGGGTGGAGCTGCTCTCCTGCGGAGCGTATCACCTCTGATTTATTGAAGATTGTTTCTGTTTTGGTTTTGTAATATATTGTGTTTCTGGATCTGTGTTTTGTTCTGGTTCTGGTTCTGGTTCTGTATTTGGTGACGGTGCCGAGAACCGATGTCCAGCCGGTGGAGAGGGAGATGGAGGAGCTGTATAAGCAGCAGCCCACAGCAGTGTTCAGATCCAACACGGACAGACTGACCTCAGCACTGCCCACTAAGGTAACCCCATTCAGATTCACCCTCAGCTCTACCTGAACCACACCACACTGAAATCACCTGCACAGAGCAGCAGAACCCTCAGCACCACAAAACTAGAACGGTTCTCCTTCCACAGGCCGCCGGTCCATTTCAGACCGGTCCGGGTTTATGGTGGCGCTTATTGTTTCCTGTTCCACCTTAAACAGTGCAGCAGGTATTATAACTCCTGAGGTACCATTATATAACGGCTGCACCATTTAAGGTGGAAGTGCTCGTAGTGTTAGTGCTGGTGGTGTTACTGCTGGTAGTGTTAGTGCTGCTGCTGGTGGTGTTAGTGTTGGTGTTGTTAGTGCTGGTAGTGTTAGTGCTGCTGCTGCTGGTGTTAGTGCTGACGGTGTTGGTGTTTGTGCTGGTAGTGTTAGTGCTGGTGGTGTTAGTGCTGGTGGTGTTAGTGCTGATGGTGTTAGTGTTTGTGCTGGTAGTGTTAGTGCTGGTAGTGTTAGTGCTGCTGCTGGTGGTGTTAGTGTTAGTGCTGGTGGTGTTAGTGTTAATGCTGGTGGTGGTAGTGCTGATGGTGTTAGTGTTTGTGCTGGTAGTGTTAGTGCTGGTAGTGTTAGTGCTGCTGCTGCTGGTGTTAGTGTTATTGCTGGTAGTGTTAGTGCTGGTGGTGTTAGTGTTGGTGCTGGCAGTGTTAGTACTGGTGGTGTTAGTGCTGGTAGTGTTAGTGCTGGTGGTGTTACTGCTGGTAGTGTTAGTGCTGCTGCTGGTGGTGTTAGTGTTGGTGCTGGTAGTGTTAGTGCTGGTGGTGTTAGTGCTGATGGTGGTGGTAGTGTTTGTGCTGGTAGTGTTATTACTGCTGGTGGTGGTGTTAGTGTTAGTGCTGGTGGTGTTACTGCTGGTAGTGTTAGTGCTGGTGGTGATGGTGTTAGTGTTGTTAGTGTTAGTGCTGGTGGTGTTAGTGTTAGTGCTGGTGGTGTTAATGATTGTTGATAAAGGAGATCAATCTAATTATCCCACATGGAGTTTTAGGAGTTACCTGTAGATGTGCCACATTAGAACACCACCAGGGGGCAGCACTGAGCTGCGGTGCTAATGCTAACATGTACACTAACGATATTGGAGTTCTTCTGCTCGCTGGTGTTGGGGTACAGTTACCTGGCGACTGCTAGTGCTTTAATGGAAGTTGGAGGTGTGTCTGCTTCACCTGCTCAGGTGGTGTTAGAGAATCTCAGGTGTCTTGTTTCCTGTTGTAGGACACGCCCCCAGCCAGCAGCTATAATGTGCAGGAGGCGTTTGAGAAGGTGCGTGGTCAGCGGCAGCAGGGTAAACCTCGCACTGACGCAGCACGCAAACGGCACAACTCCTTCTTGAGCTCCGCCCCCAGAGGCTCCGCCTTCCTCCACAAAGACTCACAAATGCCAGGTAAGCTCACCTGACGTCACCTGCACAACAGTGCAACGCTGATCTGAGCTTTCCTCACTGTTCCCCAGCTACTGCGTCCCATCCTGACACGATACAGTACAGCCCTGGGAGACTAAGACCCCTTCACAGACCACCGTATAGAGACCCCCCTCAAAGACTGCCCCTTTAGAAACCCCTCCTCAGAGACCACTCTTTCAGAGATGACCCTTCAGAGACCCCACATTCTCCTCCGCACTTTCAGCTCCTCAGGGAGACACACCTCCACAGTTCAGTCTTAGAAGCTGGTTTAGCACCTCCCCCTTCCTCTCACCATCCAGATAACCCCAAACACACTGAGGTGGTCTGTCTTCTTCTTGGTTGGATGTGTGTGTCTCCTTTTCTTTAAGGGGGAGGTTCTTAAACAGCTACACCTCCTTTCAGACCTCCACAGTGTTGAGGTGTCTTCTCACTGTACTCCTTACTCTCAGATATCTGAAGCAGGGGTGGAGATTGGTGGACTGATGTTCTCCTCTGTCTCAGATCTGAAACAGGGGTGGAGAGGGGTGGAGGTTGATGTTCTCCTCTGTCTCAGATCTGAAGCAGGGGTGGAGAGTGGTGGAGGTTGATGTTCTCCTCTCTCTCAGATCTGAAGCAGGGGTGGAGAGGGGTGGAGGTTGATGTTCTCCTCTGTCTCAGATCTGAAGCAGGGGTGGAGGTTGATGTTCTCCTCTCTCTCAGATCTGAAGCAGGGGTGGAGAGTGGTGGAGGTTGATGTTCTCCTCTCTCTCAGATCTGAAGCAGGGGTGGAGGTTGATGTTCTCTCTCTCAGATCTGAAGCAGGGGTGGAGAGTGGTGGAGGTTGATGTTCTCCTCTCTCTTAGATCTGAAGCAGGGGTGGAGAGGGGTGGAGGTTGATGTTCTCCTCTGTCTCAGATCTGAAGCAGGGGTGGAAAGGGGTGGAGGTTGATGTTCTCCTCTGTCTCAGATCTGAAGCAGGGGTGGAGAGTGGTGGAGGTTGATGTTCTCCTCTCTCTCAGATCTGAAGCAGGGGTGGAGGTTGATGTTCTCCTCTGTCTCAGATCTGAAGCAGGGGTGGAGAGTGGTGGAGGTTGATATTCTCCTCTCTCTCAGATCTGAAGCAGGGGTGGAGAGTGGTGGAGGTTGATGTTCTCCTCTCTCTCAGATCTGAAGCAGGGGTGGAGAGTGGTGGAGGTTGATATTCTCCTCTCTCTCAGATCTGAAGCAGGGGTGGAGAGGGGTGGAGGTTGATGTTCTCCTCTCTCTCAGATCTAAAGCAGGGGTGGAGAGGGGTGGAGGTTGATGTTCTCCTCTCTCTCAGATCTGAAGCAGGGGTGGACAGGGGTGGAGGTTGATGTTCTCCTCTGTCTCAGATCTGAAGCAGGGGTGGAGGTTGATGTTCTCCTCTCTCTCAGATCTGAAGCAGGGGTGGAGGTTGATGTTCTCCTCTGTCTCAGATCTGAAGCAGGGGTGGAGAGTGGTGGAGGTTGATATTCTCCTCTCTCTCAGATCTGAAGCAGGGGTGGAGAGTGGTGGAGGTTGATGTTCTCCTCTCTCTCAGATCTGAAGCAGGGGTGGAGAGGGGTGGAGGTTGATGTTCTCCTCTCTCTCAGATCTGAAGCAGGGGTGGAGAGTGGTGGAGGTTGATATTCTCCTCTCTCTCAGATCTGAAGCAGGGGTGGAGAGGGGTGGAGGTTGATGTTCTCCTCTCTCTCAGATCTGAAGCAGGGGTGGAGAGGGGTGGAGGTTGATGTTCTCTCTCTCAGATCTGAAGCAGGGGTGGAGAGGGGTGGAGGTTGATGTTCTCCTCTGTCTCAGATCTGAAGCAGGGGTGGAGAGTGGTGGAGGTTGATGTTCTCCTCTCTCTCAGATCTGAAGCAGGGGTGGAGAGGGGTGGAGGTTGATGTTCTCCTCTCTCTCAGATCTGAAGCAGGGGTGGAGAGTGGTGGAGGTTGATGTTCTCCTCTGTCTCAGATCTGAAGCAGGGGTGGAGAGGGGTGGAGGTTGATGTTCTCTCTCTCTCAGATCTGAAGCAGGGAAGGGTTGATGTTCTCCTCTCTCTCAGATCTGAAGCAGGGGTGGAGATTGGTGGACTGATGTTCTCCTCTGTCTCAGATCTGAAGCAGGGGTGGAGAGTGGTGGAGGTTGATGTTCTCCTCTGTCTCAGATCTGAAGCAGGGGTGGAGAGTGGTGGAGGTTGATGTTCTCCTCTCTCTCAGATCTGAAGCAGGGGTGGAGATTGGTGGACTGATGTTCTCCTCTGTCTCAGATCTGAAACAGGGGTGGAGAGGGGTGGAGGTTGATGTTCTCCTCTGTCTCAGATCTGAAACAGGGGTTGAGAGGGGTGGAGGTTGATGTTCTCCTCTGTCTCAGATCTGAAGCAGGGGTGGAGAGGGGTGGAGGTTGATGTTCTCCTCTGTCTCAGATCTGAAGCAGGGGTGGAGAGGGGTGGAGGTTGATGTTCTCCTCTGTCTCAGATCTGAAGCAGGGGTTGAGAGGGGTGGAGGTTGATGTTCTCCTCTGTCTCAGATCTGAAGCAGGGGTGGAGATTGGTGGACTGATGTTCTCCTCTCTCTCAGATCTGAAGCAGGGGTGGAGAGTGGTGGAGGTTGATATTCTCCTCTCTCTCAGATCTGAAACAGGGGTGGAGAGGGGTGGAGGTTGATGTTCTCCTCTGTCTCAGATCTGAAGCAGGGGTGGAGAGGGGTGGAGGTTGATGTTCTCCTCTGTCTCAGATCTGAAGCAGGGGTGGAGAGGGGTGGAGGTTGATGTTCTCCTCTGTCTCAGATCTGAAGCAGGGGTGGAGAGGGGTGGAGGTTGATGTTCTCCTCTGTCTCAGATCTGAAGCAGGGGTGGAGAGGGGTGGAGGTTGATGTTCTCCTCTGTCTCAGATCTGAAGCAGGGGTGGAGAGGGGTGGAGGTTGATGTTCTCCTCTGTCTCAGATCTGAAGCAGGGGTGGAGGTTGATGTTCTCCTCTGTCTCAGATCTGAAGCAGGGGTGGAGGTTGATGTTCTCCTCTGTCTCAGATCTGAAGCAGGGTTGGAGGTTGATGTTCTCCTCTCTCTCAGATCTGAAGCAGGGGTGGAGGTTGATGTTCTCCTCTGTCTCAGATCTGAAGCAGGGGTGGAGAGGGGTGGAGGTTGATGTTCTCCTCTCTCTCAGATCTGAAGCAGGGGTGGAGAGGGGTGGAGGTTGATGTTCTCCTCTGTCTCAGATCTGAAGCAGGGGTGGAGGTTGATGTTCTCCTCTGTCTCAGATCTGAAGCAGGGGTGGAGGTTGATGTTCTCCTCTGTCTCAGATCTGAAGCAGGGGTGGAGAGGGGTGGAGGTTGATGTTCTCCTCTGTCTCAGATCTGAAGCAGGGGTGGAAAAGGGGTGGAGGTTGATGTTCTCCTCTGTCTCAGATCTGAAGCAGGGGTGGAAAGGGGTGGAGGTTGATGTTCTCTCTCTCAGATCTGAAGCAGGGGTGGAGAGGGGTGGAGGTTGATGTTCTCCTCTCTCTCAGATCTGAAGCAGGGGTGGAGAGGGGTGGAGGTTGATGTTCTCCTCTCTCTCAGATCTGAAGCAGGGGTGGAGAGGGGTGGAGGTTGATGTTCTCCTCTCTCTCAGATCTAAAGCAGGGGTGGAGAGGGGTGGAGGTTGATGTTCTCCTCTGTCTCTGATCTGAAGCAGGGGTGGAGGTTGATGTTCTACTCTGTCTCAGATCTGAAGCAGGGGTGGAGAGGGGTGGAGGTTGATGTTCTCCTCTGTCTCAGATCTGAAGCAGGGGTGGAGGTTGATGTTCTCCTCTGTCTCAGATCTGAAGCAGGGGTGGAGAGTGGTGGAGGTTGATGTTCTCCTCTGTCTCAGATCTGAAGCAGGGGTGGAGAGTGGTGGAGGTTGATGTTCTCCTCTCTCTCAGATCTGAAGCAGGGGTGGAGATTGGTGGAGGTTGATGTTCTCCTCTCTCTCAGATCTGAAGCAGGGGTGGAGAGTGGTGGAGGTTGATGTTCTCCTCTCTCTCAGATCTGAAGCAGGGGTGGAAAGGGGTGGAGGTTGATGTTCTCCTCTGTCTCAGATCTGAAGCAGGGGTGGAGAGGGGTGGAGGTTGATGTTCTCCTCTGTCTCAGATCTGAAGCAGGGGTGGAGGTTGATGTTCTCCTCTGTCTCAGATCTGAAGCAGGGGTGGAGGTTGATATTCTCCTCTCTCTCAGATCTGAAACAGGGGTGGAGAGGGGTGGAGGTTGATGTTCTCCTCTGTCTCAGAGATGGAGGTGCTGTGTATCTCAGGGGCTCCAGCTGTGGAGACTCTGGTGCCTGGATGATCATGAGCAAGGTCTGGAGGGGAGTCAGCTATAACAGAGGAGTGTTCAGATCCTTTGATCTCGTTAGCAGCAGCCTGCTTTGTTCTCTGTCCCGTCAAATGGATCAGTTCTTCACACACTGTGGATGATAAGTAGGACACAGGACCTTTCCCCTCCGTCCAGGCCTTTGGAGGTGCTCAGCTAGGAAAGGGTTCTATGATGCCCAAAACATTCCCACTGTGGGCGGATCCTACTAGCTCATCATCTCCCCTGAAAGCACGCCCCCTCTCCCCCACTGCATCCACTCTTTTCAGAACCTCCCCCCAGTTGTGTCTAGACCATATCAGATGTTTCTGGGCCTCTGGAGCGATTATATAGCGCTAGCCTGCAAGCCCTTCAGAGCTGGAGTGGCCACTGGTCTCCTTACTGGTGTTTATTAAAGGGGAAACATGAAACTAGTCAAAGCGCTTGTTGTTTTCACATAATTGAAATCCCACCCAAATTCACTCAGTTTAATCGGTGTCAAAGATAACATTCCTCAGGCTCGTCTCAAATTTAAATAATTGTAAAATTGCTAAATTAATTTGTGTCTCTGCGCTTAAGAGAAACTGAACATAATCATTTTGAAACAGTACAAATTCAGAAGCGTTGAGTAAGGGCCTGAATCGCATATCTGCAACAAAACGCCTGCTATGAAATATGGTAGCTTGCCTGGCAATTTGTAGGTCCCTAGAAAGTCAAGGAGCCGTGGTAAACGACTTCTATGGAAGTCAAGGGCCCCATAGCACCCTCTAATGGTATGCCCTGCTCTCCTCTAGGGCCCCCTGGTAGGGGCTCTCATAACCAGGGCCCTATAACAATATGCCCCTCTTTCCTAGGACCCCTAATAGCCAGAAGTTGAAGTCAGAGCAGTGCCACAACGCCTCATTCATTTTCATAAGGGGCCCAAAAGCATGGCTAGGGCCCCAGGAGGCCCTGCGGTCCAAGTCCCTAATAGTCAGAGGGTCCTAATATGGAGGACCCCTGACCTCAAGGGCCCCGGCCCCGCTGGCCCGGTCAGTAATCCAGCCATGCTCCTGAACCACCACAGGGTTACAGGTGGGCCGGGGCTGTGCAGTGCTGTGTGGGGGTCTGTGTTATTGATCTACAGTACTGATCAGTGATTGGTTCCTGTTCAGGTCCGGGTCAGTACAGTCCTGAGCTGAAGTCCACTCCTAAACTCGCTCTGATTGGTTCTCATGAGGATCGCTTCAAACAGAGCAACCACACAACACCCGGACCGGGAACGTACACGGTACACTCACACTCACACTCACACTCACACTTACACACGCACACACGGTACACTCACACTCACACACACACTCACACTCACGGTACACTCACACTCACACTCACACAATCATACACACACTCACGGTACACTCACACTCACACTCACACAATCATACACACACTCACGGTACACTCACACTCACACTCATACACACACACTCACACGCACACTCATACGGTACACTCACACACTCACACGATACACTCACACTCATACACACACACTCACACTCATACACACGGTACACTCATACACACACACTCACACGGTACACTCACACTCATACACTCACACACACTCACACAATCACACACACTCATACACACACTCATACACACACTCACTCATACACACACACACACACACACACTCTCACTCACACACGCACACACGGTACACTCACACTCACACTCACTCACACTCACACTCATACACACGGTACACTCACACTCACACTCATTCACACTCACACAATCATACACACACTCATACACACACACACACACACACACACACTCATACACACACTCACTCATACACACTCACACTCACACTTACACACGCACACACGGTACACTCACACTCACTCACACTCACACTCACACACGCACACACGGTACACTCACACACACTCACACTCACACACACACACACACACGGTACACTCACACACACACACACTCACACAATCATACACACACTCACACTCACACTCACACTTACACACGCACACACGGTACACTCACACTCACACTCACTCACACTCACACTCATACACACACACTCACACGCACACTCATACGGTACACTCACACACTCACACGATACACTCACACTCATACACACACACTCACACTCATACACACACACTCACACTCATACACACGGTACACTCACACTCATACACACACACTCACACGGTACACTCACACTCATACACACACACTCACACTCATACACACGGTACACTCACACTCATACACTCACACACACTCACACAATCACACACTCACTCATACACACACACACACACACACACTCTCACTCATACACACACTCATACACACACACACACACACACTCATACACACACTCATACACACACTCATACACACACTCACTCATACACACACTCATACACACACACACACTCATACACACACTCACACGGTACACTCATACACACACTCACTCATACACACACTCACACGGTACACTCATACACACACTCATACACACACTCATACACACACTCACTCATACACACACTCATACACACACACACACACATACACACACTCACTCATACACACACACACACACACACACACACACACACACACACACACTCATACACACACTCATACACACACACTCATACACACACACACACACACACACTCATACACACACTCATACACACACACCACACACACACACACCACACACACACACTCATACACACACACACACTCATACACACACTCACACACATACACACATCCCTCATACATCACAAACTCCTACACACACTCATTTGTGGCATCTGCACATCACAGTCATGCTGCATACACACACTCATAGGCCACACTCATTAACACACACACTTCACCACACACACCACACTCACAGGCACAGACACACACACACACCACCACACACTACACTTGCCATATCACAAGTGCCTCATACACACACACCACACACACACACTCATACACACTCATACACACACACCACACACACTCACTCATACACACTCATACACACACACCACACACACACACTCATACACACACTCCTAGTACACACACTGTGCGCCCACACCAACCGCACATCACCCTGGCATCTCATACACACTCATACACACTACAGCCACAACAGACTCATACACACACACGTCACAACACACACCGTGTGGGTCACACAGCACAAACATCACACACCACACACACTGTACACACGGTCTGGTACCACACACTCATCTGAACACACAAAGACCACACACCAGAACGCTCGTATAGACTCGGGGGCGTAACACACCTCAGGGGTCATAGGCTAACGCCTGTGTGGGTAAAGGCCGGTGTGTGGTATGGCCCGATGGTTAAAGGCCAGGTGGTCTAAAAGGCCACTGGGGTCTGAAGGGAACCTTTAACGTGACGCTTCAGAACCCCCGGATGTCACAGGCCCAGACCCCGCCCCAACGAGGCCGGGGGTGGTAAAGGCCGGTGGGTTAAAGGCCAGTGGGTAAAACCAGGTCATAGGTCAGTGGGTAAAGGCCTGCATGGGTCCAGTCGGTGGGGCTTAGCGAGCGCTGGGGTAGGCCGGGGGGTTAAATTAGCTAGTAAAAGGCCGGCCGGCGGGGGCATGGTAAAGGCCCGTGTTGTAAAAGGCCGGTGGGTAAAAGGCCGGGGGGGTAAAGCGGCCGGGGTAAGTATGGCTCGGGGGTAAAGGCCGGTGGGTAAAGGCCGGGGGGTTAAAGGCCGGGGGGTTAAAGGCCGGGGGGTTAAAGGCCGGGGGGTAAAGGCCGGGGGGTAAAAGGCCGGTGGGTTTAAAGGCCGGTTGGGTAAAAGGGGTGGGTAAAAGGCCGGGGGTTAAAAGGCCGGGGGGGGGTAACGGCCGGTGGGTTAAAGGCAGGTGGGTAAAGGCCGGTGGGTAAAAGGCCGGGGGGTTAAAGGCCGGGGGGTAAAAGGCCGGGGGGTAAATGGCCGGGGGGTAAAAGGCCGGTGGGTAAAGGCCGGGGGGGTTAAAGGCCGGGGGGTTAAAGGCCGGGGGGGTAAAGGCCAGTGGGTAAAAGGCCGGGGGGGTAAAGGCCGGTGGGTAAAGGCCAGTGGGTAAAGGCCGGGGGGTTAAAGGCCGGTGGGTAAAGGCCGGTGGGTAAAGGCCGGGGGGGAAAAGGCCGGTGGGTAAAGGCCAGTGGGTAAAGGCCGGGGGTTAAAGGCCGGTGGGTAAAGGCCGGTGGGGTAAAGGCCGGTGGGTAAAGGCCGGTGGGTAAAGGCCAGTGGGTAAAGGCCGGTGGGTAAAGGCCGGTGGGTAAAAGGCCGGGGGGGTAAAGGCCGGTGGGTTAAAGGCCGGGGGGTTAAAGGCCGGGGGGGTAAAGGCCAGTGGGTAAAAGGCCGGGGGGGTAAAGGCCGGTGGGTAAAGGCCAGTGGGTAAAGGCCGGTGGGGAAAGGCCGGTGGGTAAAGGCCAGTGGGTAAAGGCCGGTGGGTAAAGGCCGGTGGGTAAAGGCCGGGGGGGTAAAGGCCGGTGGGTAAAGGCCGGTGGGTAAAGGCCAGTGGGTAAAGGCCGGTGGGTAAAGGCCGGTGGGTAAAGGCCGGGGGGGTAAAGGCCGGTGGGTAAAGGCCGGTGGGTAAAGGCCGGTGGGTTAAAGGCGGGGGGGTAAAGGCCGGTGGGTAAGTCTGGAAGCTGTTATTGGCCAGGGATCTCCAGTCTGCCCTCTTGTGGGAGCTGTCAGTAACACATGTAGAAGACCCCATTAGGAATGATGCGTGACTGTGTTGGGTTGAGTCAGCCGTGTTATGGTCTGTGTGTTCTGTGTTCCAGATATCAGACTGAGCCCGGACCCTGAACACAGACTCCCGCAGGAATAAAGGCGGACTGAGCGTGTCTGATCTCGAGTTTGTGGTTTATGTTACATGTTTAGAGCTGATTGGGAGGGTGTTTATAGATGCTGTTATAACACGCTGTGTTGGTAAACACCATACTGTACACTGTGTTAATTGGCTCTCTCTGGCACTCTGCCAGCTGTAACTGAATCTTGATCAGCAGTGTCCGAGACCTGGTTCTCCCAGCTTCCCCTATCACACCGGTAAAGAGCTACGAGGCTAATGTTGCTAACAAGATTACACCCCACCTGTTAGCATGGTGCTAACTGCATGGCTAAACCACCACCCGCAATCAATAACTACCATATCGTTCTGATCAAACCGCTTCCACGGTGAACACTGAGCATCTACAGCAGGTCTGAAGCTGAAGATATATGAGGATCCTGAACCGGAGGAGTGGAAGTGTTCCCGTTGGAGACGTTCTAACTTCCAGCTTCATCACGACCATTAAAACTGTGGTGTGTGCAGACCTGGTCTGGTCCATCAGGCCTTGCTGGCCATTCCTGGACCTGAGGGGACTTGGAGGGCCTTACAGTTGAAGGAGCCCCCTAAAATCTCCTGGGGCCAAACCATGTAGGGTTTACAGTAACCACAAGGAGAGGCCGTGAAGGCACAATACTCTGGCACCTCCGGTGGCGGGTAGTGTTTAGTCAGGCAGTGAGCTGGACCAATACAGTCAGCCTTAGGGACCTGTCAAACCCTGCTCTGGGACTCACCAGTGCAGCTCGTCTGTATGTAGGTCCATGTTCTCGGAACACAGAGACCTGGGACCCAACAAAACCTTCATCAGGAAGCTGCATCAGGAACATCACACTCCCTGGAGGGGTCCACGTCCAAACCCTGAACCCCCCAGACCGTTACCCTCCCTCCTCAAAACGGTACTGCTGGCACACTGCGTTCTGGTAGGGAGCGTTCTCCTGGATTCATCCACCCAACCCAGATTCCTCCATCAGACTGCCAGACAGTGAAGCGTGATCCATCACTCCAGAGAACCCGGTTCAACTGCTCCAGAGTCCGGTGGTGGAGCTCGACACCAACCCAGTCCACACTCGTCCTTGCACACCATGACCTTAGGGTTGTGTGCAGCTGCTCAGCCATGGAGACCCAGCTCCTGAAGCCCCTGATGTTGGGTTCTAGGGCTGGTGTTGGTCCTATATGCCTCCAGAACTGACTTGACGGGCAGTGTTCTACTGCAGGTGTTTGTCTGTGGGACTGCACCCGCTCCTGTCAGCAACTGGTACAAAAACCTACTTATGAAAAGAACCAGCCCGAGAACCGGGGAACTGAGAGGAACCTCGTTTATTACCACTAACAACACATTCTCATCTGTCAGCGCCAATGGGAACGTTCCTGGAGTGCTGACAGGAGAGAGATGGGAGGAGACAGATAGATAGATAGATAGATAGATAGATAGATAGATAGATAGATAGATACATACTTTATTGATCACGAAGGAAATTTAGCAACCGGTAGCAGTTTTACAAAAAACAGCACAGTAAATCAAAAAACAAATTAAAAATAAACAGCGCTGTGCAGCATGAAGAACCTGAATGGGTCGGTACCGGCAGCAGTGTTAATAACTATTAACTATAAACCATACATAGTTACTCACTTCGGTATCCAGGCTGGGAAGTAGCTGTAAGGCTCCACAGATTCTGACAGGAGCAATAAGCAGTAATAATAATAATAATAATAATAAGAATAATAATTATTATTAATTATTATTATTATAGTAAAATAATAACCAAATATTCGGCACAGAGAATGGCACCTGGCGGTGTGGGTCGGGGTGCCGTATGCTTTGGGTCAGGTATCTGGCAGGAAGACGTTTATAACTATGCCGGAGCGCTCAGGGAACACTCCATTCCATTTCAGACAGTAAGCTGACGCTTCTATCCAGAGCCACCACAGGTGGGCCAGTGTCAGACACACTGAGACACCCCCACCACTACGCCACACCCTCTGGATCCAAACAATGAACCAAAAAGAACAATGCACTTTGGTGGTACAACAAGACTTCCTGTGTCACAATTAAACACTGATCCGTTTATTACCCACACCATTCACTGACGGTACGAGACGTGGTTCCACAAAGCAGCCTACAAACCCTGGCCTGCGAGGGGGGACCCAGCCCCAGCAGGAAGCAGCAGCGCTCGGCCCGGAAGCAGTTAACAGTACTGGAGATCAGAATCAAGTCCAGGATCACATGATGCTTAACCTGTCCAAAAGACGTGTAGAGAAGCGAGTGAGGAAGGAATGTGCTCAGCAGATGGAGCTGGTCTACGGTTTAGGGTGGTACTAAAGGTGGTGAAGGGTGGGCTCCCAGAATCAGTCGCACTGCATGGTGCTCTGAGCCTCAAAGGTCTCAACGACAGGAGGCCTGCCTCTCTGCCTGCACTGCCTGTCAATGTGCTCCAGGATGGAGTTAACGGGCAACGCGTACTCCATCACGCTTCTGGTTCTCCCGCCTTCTCCTTTATAAACGTAGCCCCCAGTGTGGACACCAATCAGCTGGCAGTGATCATTAAAGACCGGTGAGCCGGAGGACCCGTGGAAGAAACAGGAATCGTAATTGATCTGAGAGGGACAAAACTTCTGTCCCAAACATTCCTGAGTGATGACATGAACGAAGCCGCTGTTCTCAGCAAGGTGTCGTTCTACAGCCTTCGGAACGTTTTCAATGAGGAAACAGGGGTCCATTCTCTTGACCCCTACATCTGGGTGTCCAATTATGCAGACCCCACCCTTAGTGGGAGGGAGGCTGTAGTCGCTGAGCAGTTCAGGACAATCAGGGAGGTCTGCATCCTCGGCCAGTTCCAGCAGAGCGAAGTCCAGATGCTGTCCCTGTTCGTCCTTACAGTAGGCAACAACATCTGCCTTCACTTCCAGCTCCTTCCCCATGCCCCAACCCTCATAGCCAAACACGGCAGTCACGGTGCGGCGCAGCCTCCATGTCCCCTGGTCAAATGCTTCTTCAACAACGTGCGCGTTAGTGAGGATCAACCTGCCACAGAGCAAGAACCCAGTTCCGCGTCCAGAGCCCATCACGCGGATCAGGCAGACGGAGTCGGAACGTTTCATCAGCTCTTTCACTCTCTTCACCTCCGAGAAGCTCTGCACACTTTTATCGTACTCCTCTCTGAAGAACCTCTGCACCTCAGCAGGCTTAGTCAGACTCTCTCGCTCTTTCAGCTGCTTCACCAAACCCTCATACTGATCCCGCAGGAGCTTCAGGATCTCTCCCGTGTTCGGAATTTCTTTAACCTGGATTCTTTTTCCGTAGATATTCGATCTTCTTTCTTTCCCGGAGGGTTGAGGTTTCTGCTGTTGAGCATGAACAGCATTCTCGCCGTGGTCAGCACTTTCTGACTGAGCTCTGGGAGAACCGGGAGAACCTTCACCAGATTCATTGTTTACAGTACCAAACTCCTGGCTAGATTCCTGGCTGGGTAGCTGCTTGTCAATAATTTCGACCTTGAAATGCTTTGCATCCAGAGCGTTAACTCTGTTTGACATATCAGTGATGGTCTCGGAGCCCAGCTCGGAGAGTCCACAGTGTTTCTGGAAAATGACATTGTTAAATCGGCCATCCCGCTGAAGAGCCTTCCTCACCTTTTCCCCCTTTAAGGCATAAACCCAGACGTTATCCACTTCATGCTTCAGTGCCTGGTTCTTCATCAGGCGTTTAATGTCCTTGCCACCTGTTGTTTTGATGTTGAACACTATGAAATTTGTAGGATCACTCATTAACGAGCGATGGACGACCGGCTTGTCCTCTGATCTGCTGTTTCCACTCGGTTTGATGAAGGTTATGTCCAGAAGCTCGTCTTCATTGATCAGGCAGCAGGGGAAGTCTGGGGAGACGGCACCTCTGGGCTCTTTCTCTCTCTGGATCACCACATACTTTCCCTCATTCGGTTTCAGAAGGTTTTTAAAGTTTTTGTTTGAACGCAGCGCCTCCTGCACAGTCACACTCCAATCACAGGTCACTTCATATTTTTTATATCTATAGCGGAATCTGAAACTGTGTCCACTGCTTCGTCTTTTCTGCTGACACAGAGAAACAACCGGAGTTAGAGGATTTAGGCAGGATTAAACTAGTCCTGAAGACACGGAGTCTGTGTGACCTACCGGCTGGTTGGTGTCATTTCCTTGGCCTTGATCTTCTTCCACCTTCATCTGCTGAGGAAACACATCAGATGATCTGTTTTGTACCGTTTGCCTATTTCTACACTGAAATCGACATGAAATACGTTTAACTCGGTCATTAATAAATAAATAAATAAATCAACACCCAAAAAGAAATGGATGTAAAACCCTAACTCTGGATACGGAAACGAGAACAGGTGTGGTCATGTTAGGTGAGGGCACGCACACACGGCAAACAGACTCTGGACTCCTCGATAGAAATTTGGTGTCACAGCGCCCATTACCAGTCCTCCCAAGGAAGGACAGAGGTCAGAGGATGAAGTGCTGAGGGGTTTAGGAGAAGTGCTGAGTGGAGGGATTGGTAGAGGGAGCTGTGGAGGTTGGGGTGGAGGGATCAGCAGAGGGAACTCTGGAGGGAGCAGTGGAGGGATTGGTAGAGGGAACTCTGGAGGGAGCAGTGGAGGGAACTCTGGAGGGATTGGTAGAAGGAACTCTGGAGGGAGCAGTGGAGGGATTGGTAGAGGGAACTCTGGAGGGAGCAGTGGAGGGATTGGTAGAGGGAGCTGTGGAGGTTGGGGTGGAGGGATAAGCAGAGGGAACTCTGGAGGGAGCAGTGGAGGTTGGGGTGGAGGGATTGGTAGAAGGAACTCTGGAGGGAGCAGTGGAGGGATTGGTAGAAGGAACTCTGGAGGGAGCAGTGGAGGGATTGGTAGAGGGAACTCTGGAGGGATTGGTAGAAGGAACTCTGGAGGGAGCAGTGGAGGGATTGGTAGAAGGAACTCTGGAGGGAGCAGTGGAGGGATTGGTAGAAGGAACTCTGGAGGGAGCAGTGGAGGGATTGGTAGAAGGAACTCTGGAGGGAGCAGTGGAGGGATTGGTAGAAGGAACTCTGGAGGGAGCAGTGGAGGGATTGGTAGAAGGAACTCTGGAGGGAGCAGTGGAGGGAACTCTGGAGGGAGCAGTGGAGGGAACTCTGGAGGGATTGGTAGAAGGAACTCTGGAGGGAGCAGTGGAGGGATTGGTAGAAGGAACTCTGGAGGGAGCAGTGGAGGGATGGGTAGAAAGGAACTCTGGAGGGAAGCAGTGGAGGGAACTCTGGAGGGAGCAGTGGAGGGAACTCTGGAGGGATTGGTAGAAGGAACTCTGGAGGGAGCAGTGGAGGGATTGGTAGAAGGAACTCTGGAGGGAGCAGTGGAGGGATTGGTAGAAGGAACTCTGGAGGGATTGGTAGAAGGAACTCTGGAGGGAGCAGTGGAGGGATTGGTAGAAGGAACTCTGGAGGGAGCAGTGGAGGGATTGGTAGAAGGAACTCTGGAGGGAGCAGTGGAGGGAACTCTGGAGGGAGCAGTGGAGGGAACTCTGGAGGGATTGGTAGAAGGAACTCTGGAGGGAGCAGTGGAGGGATTGGTAGAGGGAGCTGTGGAGGTTGGGGTGGAGGGATCAGCAGAGGGAACTCTGGAGGGAGCAGTGGAGGTTGGGATGGAGGGATTGGTAGAGGTATCCGTAGAGGGAACACTGGAGAAAGCAGTGAACAGCTGTACCAATGGATTTCAATCACTCCTCGTTTCTGGTTCTAGCTTTGGCAGAGCAAACAGACCGTCCCACACAGCAGAGAACACCGCGTCTTCTCAACACACCCTGGCCTCCAGAAGCTGCTGGGCATTGTGTGAGGAAGTGCCTGTGACTGTAACCATGTCCGTCAGTATCTGTGTCAGTGACTGTCTGTATCTGTGTCTGTGTCAGTGACTGTCTGTATCTGTGTCTGTGTCAGTGACTGTCTGTATCTGTGTCAGTGACTGTCTGTATCTGTGTCAGTGACTGTCTGTGTCAGTGACTGTCTGTATCTGTGTCTGTGTCAGTGACTGTCTGTATCTGTGTCAGTGACTGTCTGTGTCAGTGACTGTCTGTATCTGTGTCAGTGACTGTCTGTGTCAGTGACTGTCTGTATCTGTGTCTGTGTCAGTGACTGTCTGTATCTGTGTCAGTGACTGTCTGTGTCAGTGACTGTCTGTATCTGTGTCAGTGACTGTCTGTGTCAGTGACTGTCTGTATCTGTGTCTGTGTCAGTGACTGTCTGTGTCAGTGACTGTCTGTATCTGTGTCTGTGTCAGTGACTGTCTGTATCTGTGTCTGTGTCAGTGACTGTCTGTATCTGTGTCTGTGTCAGTGACTGTCTGTGTCAGTATCTGTGTCTGTGTCAGTGACTGTCTGTGTCAGTGACTGTCTGTATCTGTGTCTGTGTCAGTGACTGTCTGTATCTGTGTCTGTGTCAGTGACTGTCTGTGTCAGTGACTGTCTGTATCTGTGTCCGCGACTGTGTTAGTGTCAGTGTCCGTGTCTGTATCCGTGTCCTTGACTACTGAAGCGTTTGTTCTCTGGTCATCCCTGGAGGCTGGTTTATACTTTTCCCATTCACTGGTAAACTCCAGGGTCTTTCCCTCAGCTTCCCCTCGTTTACCCTCCATGTGTCTAAGTGTCACACGTCCAGTACACGGAGACATTCCATCACTCAGGCATGCTTCACTCAGACCACTGAGGTAGTCCCAGAGCGGACCTCCTTCACCCAGAGCGGACCACCTTCACCGACTCCTACGTCTTTATTAAGCTAATGTCACTCCCGTTCTAAACGGTGTTTGCTCTACGCAGGTTTCAGTACGCGATTCACTAAGTGGAACCGAAGTGTTAGAACCTTGATATCTGGGCGTCGGGAGACTGCAGAGCTTCGGCTCTATACGCACACACAGAGGTATACGGGTTTAGCTCTGTATTCACGCCCATGCAGAACCCTGGACAGACGCTTGGGTCATCAGCCTGTCGCCTGCAGAGTCCAGTCACAGTTTAGGTGGAGACACAGGTTGGGGAGGAACAAGGGGAAGGGGAAATGGTAGAGAAGCAGGGTGCAGGAACAAACAGGTGAGAGGTGAAAGGGGATCTGAGAGGGTGCAAACGCTAGCACCTCAGGTGGAACCATACAGATGTTCATAGTTTACCGTTTTGGGTGAAAAGAAGTTCCTGATGTCGCGCCCTGGTTTCCTGTCCGCCATCTTTTGATCTGTGGACACAGTCAGACGCACACCGTTACAACATGCACAGGGTGATATTATATCTGGAGCTGCCTGCAGATACGACAGGCTGGCGAGGAGAGCGCAGCGCTGTACCCTGCTGGCAGACCATAATAATCATGATAATTATCTAATTATTAATCTAATTATTCTCAGATACGGACCAGGTCTTCAGCAGGAACGTGATCGCCAGGTCATGTGTTACCTCCTGTGTTAAACTCTGATACTGTAAACAGGGCGGAGTCACCCCCGAACTAACTCAGGGCTTTACACCTGAGAGACACAGGTAATAATCCCTACCAGCACGATCTGAGGAACACTTATATCCAGTATTCCCAGGTACAGCCTGCCTCCCGAGGGAGGAACAGATGTGAGTGGCAGGAGACAGAAGAGACGTACGACGGGTACGTATCAGGGCTGGAGCTACAGACAGTGTTCCCTCGGCGTCACAGTCGTTACTGTAGACATACCACAAGCCAACCAACGAAACCAGAGCTGGCAGTGCCACCATTATATTATCACGAGGATAATCTCAGATATAAGGAGGAGATTCATACGGCACCTCCTTCTAAATCTGTCTAAAAGCATGTCTCCATGTAAAGACAGGTGGAGGTGTGCTAATGGATTAGCCTAGGCAGCTAATAAACCCCTCTCTCTACATACGGTACAACATTAACACCATTACCACGGACTTACACATAACCTGGGTACTGGCGTCACAGTCTATCACTACCACAGTAGCGTTAGCATTAGCGTTAGCTTCTTCCCTCAGTACGGTTACTAGAGCTCATTAACTTTAACACAGTCAGAGAGAACCACAGAAACCGACCGGTTAGACGCTGGGAAGAAGGTTCTCCGGATCAGTCTGGCGGAGGAGGAGGTGGAGGTGGTGGTGGAGGCCGTGGAGGAGACTGTATCTCAGCGGTGAAAGTGAAGTTTGAGCTCCTCTTTCTGATTTCTCCTCAGCTCTGCTCCGCTCCACAGGAAAAAACCGCGAAAACGAGCCAAGCCGCGCGCTCTGCCCCTGATTGGCTAGAACTCAACACAGCCCGCCCGCTCTGCCCCCTGATTGGCTGTCACTCCACACCGCCCTCTGCCCCCTGATAGGCTCTTGTTCAGTTTTAATTTCCTGAGAATCTTCTTCAGAGGTAGGAATACAAAACCCAGCCGTAACCCTGTATTAGTAAAGCAGTGTTTTCATTAAAGGGAAACAATAATACACTAATAATTAATATTAATAATAACAACAACAATACGATAATAATTAATATTAATAATAACAACAACACGATAATAATATTAATAATAACAACAATAACACAATAATAATATTATACGTTTATAATAATAATAATACTTATTATTATAGTTATTTATTATTATTATTATTATTATTGTTGTTGTTATTATTATTATTATTACACCTACTCATTTTATTCAACATTTAATTTAAAAAAAAAGAAGAAGAGTCCATTTCTGGTGAATTTTAATATTATTTTTATCCAGTAACTTCCTCCTATTAAACTCAGACAAAACAGAAGTTCTTCTTCTCGGCCCCAAAAGTGTTAGAACCGAGCTGTCTGCATCACCACTCAATCTAAACAGCTCCTTAGTTACACCAGGTCCCTCTGTTAAAAGTCTTGATGTGAGGATGGATCCTGGTCTGATCTTCGATGAGCATATTAATAATATCTCCAGAAGAGCTCTCCTACATCTCCGCAATACTGCGAAATGAAGAAATGCCCTGTCACTACAGGCCCAGGAAAACTAGTTCACTAGTTCCAGTCTTTACGCTCCCCAGCAGACTGCAGCCCTGTTAGCCGGTTAGCCTCACTGACGGGGGTCTTCTTAAGGCTGCACAGCTGTTCAGTCCCGGTCCCTGGAGTTCCCTCCGCACTGTGCCCACCATCGCCCATCACCATCACTCAGGATTCATTCCCACCACATTCCTTCCTGGAAGACGATTAGGAGTTCCCGCATCTCCTCAGACGTGTCCTCTGCTGGATGATGATAATCTGACCCTCTGAAACAGATGGAGCTCTCCTCCACCACCGCAGGACGCGTCTCTCCACACGGGGGTGTAACAGAGGAGGAGCTCCTCACTGTATCGGTCAGGGTTTAATAACGGGTTGCCAGATGAAACAGAATCACCCCTGGAGTAATTACCCAATGGGAGTGTCTCCCCTGCCCGCTCAGGGGGAACCTTGGCCGCTCTGTGTCTAATATTAGATTTAATATGGTGATGATAAATATCGCTCGTATGTAAACGCACCCCTCTCTGTATTTAATCAGCCAGTCTCACCGGCCTGTGTTCATTAACCAGGCTGATATTTGAGTGTTCAGTGACGGAAACCTGAATGAGCCGATGCGGCGTGTTAAACCGAGAGGCCCGCACTCTCACCGCGCGGTGGTAGAACAAACACACATCAGATCCAGAACTGTTTATTTGAGGTATTTCCAGAAACACACCGCGTCCCAATGCGGAGAGACAGATCAAACATGCCAGAAAGACCCTCACAGAACCTCCCAGACCCTCACAGAACCTCACAGACTCTCACAGAACCTCACAGAACCTCACAGACCCTCACAGAACCTCCCAGACCCCTTAAAGACCCTCACAGAACCTCCCAGACCCCTTAAAGACCCTCACAGAACCTCACAGAACCTCACAGACCCTCACAGACCCTCTGATTAAAGCTCTCATGTGTCCTGACTGGTTATAGAGGAGCTCCTCCATCAGTTACACTGAACAACCAGGAAGCAGTCAGAGCGAACTGAGCAAGGCACCAGAAGACCTCCAAAACAACAACAACAACAACAACAACAACAACAACAACAACAACAACAACAACAAGATCAACCCACGGTTGCGGTGGGGTGGGGTGGGGTGGGGTGGGGTGGGCTGGGGTGGGGGTGTAAATCAGATCTGCTGCAGTAGTGTGTTCAGATGGGGAAGACAGGTAACTGAAACCCGCCTCCCCTTTCAGGAGGGGGGGCGGGCGGGGGGGCAGTAAGACAGCAGGACGGCAGAACCAGACAGGAACGCCACCCGCGCCGTCGGTACTCGGGCGCAGCTCTACAGTGGACAGGTGTGCGGTGTAACTGGAGCCAGTGTGGACTAATCTCTGAGGACGTGAGGAATTAAACCACAGGGGAGTTGGGCCTATGACCTCACTACGAGCCCGGGCCCCTCACCTTCAGGAACCGGACTCACCGGGCTCCTCACCTTCAGGAACCGGACTCACCGGGCTCCTCACCTTCAGGAACCGGGCTCACCGGGCTCCTCACCTTCAGGAACCGGGCTCACCGGGCTCCTCACCTTCAGGAACCGGGCTCACCGGGCTCCTCACCTTCAGGAACCGGGCTCACCGGGCTCCTCACCTTCAGGAACCGGGCTCACCGGGCTCCTCACCTTCAGGAACCGGGCTATGTTAATAGTGACACAGGGTCACGTGATCAGTGATTAGTCAACACCAAGCTTAACACCACATCACCGACGTAGTGTGTCCTGGATTATGGCTTAGGCCTTATGGGATACATACTAGACCACAGTCTGAATCCCGCACACGCACACACCCACACATCCGCACACATACACACACACACAAAGTCACTTCAGAAAACAGCAGGAGGTGAAAAAGTGCAATTCTGTCATTTCATTCTTCATCATCCTTCGTTCTCACACATCATCAAAGATACGGGTCCTGGAGCCAGAGGTGGACAGATACCTTCCTCCCCCATACCTGGAGAGAGAGAGAGAGAGGGAGAGAGAGAGAGGGAGAGGGAGTGAGAGAGGGGGAGAGGGAGAGTGGGAGAGGGAGTGAGAGAGGGGGAGAGGGAGAGTGGGAGAGAGAGAGAGAGACAGAGAGAGAGAGGGAGTGAGAGAGGGAGAGAGAGAGAGAGAGAGAGAGAGAGAGAGAGAGAGAGAGAGAGAGAGAGAGAGAGAGAGAGAGAGAGAGGGAGTGAGAGGGAGGGAGGGAGTGAGAGAGAGAGAGAGAGAGAGAGAGAGAGAGAGAGAGAGAGAGAGAGAGAGAGAGAGAGAGAGAGAGAGGGAGGGAGATTGAGAGAGGGAGGGAGATTGAGAGAGGGAGGGAGAGAGTGAGAGAGAGAGAGAGAGAGAGAGAGAGAGAGAGAGAGAGAGAGAGAGAGAGAGAGAGAGAGAGAGAGAGAGAGAGAGGGAGAGAGAGAGAGGGAGGGAGATTGAGAGAGGGAGGGAGATTGAGAGAGGGAGGGAGAGAGTGAGAGGGAGAGGGAGAGGGAGAGAGAGAGAGAGAGAGAGAGAGAGGGAGTGAGAGGGAGGGAGAGAGTGAGAGAGAGAGAGAGAGGGAGTGAGAGGGAGGGAGAGAGAGAGGGAGAGAGAGAGAGAGAGGGAGTGAGAGGGAGGTCACTCATGTTAACCTCAGAGGGAGTAACTGTGGTTGGAACACGCACCTCCTGTCCTCCACTTCCTGTGGATCATCTCCAGTAAAGTCCAGCGGCTCCACGTCCTGCAGTAACTCCGACTGGTCACTCCGCTCCCTGGAGGACTGACCTACACCCAACACCACCCAACACAGGGTGAGGACACTGGGTCATACGTACGTCCACACCCAACTATCTACATCGACTAGCCATTAACCCCACCTCCTCATATCCCCATTCTCTCTCCACTCACACAGTGGGTGGAGATACAGGGAGGTGATTTATCGTTACAGCTATAGTAACAAAAACAACCGTAACATCAATAATAATAATAATAATAATAATAATAATAATAATAATAATAATAATAATAATAATAATAATAATAATAATAATAATAACAACAACAACAACAAAACAACAATAATAATAATAATAATTATTATTATTATTATCATTATTATTATTATTATCATTATTATTATTATTATTATTATTATTATTATTATGATAATAATAATGATAATAATAATAATAATAACAATAATAATAATAACAATAATAATAATAATAATAATAACAATAATAACAGTAATATTATTAATAATTATTATTAGGAATATTAAACATGTCCCACTCACTGTGACCTCTCCTGTGGTCAGTGCTGGCGGTGTTCTCTCTGAGCTCGGAGTAGGAGCTCCGGGTCCGAGAGGCGTACTTCTCCTTCCACTCCTACCACACACAGAGTACAGATCATCAGTGTGACCTGAACACGCCCCGGCACCCACACACCATGGTGAGATCAGAACAGAGAGAGAGAGAGAGAGAGAGAGAGAGAGAGAGAGAGAGAGAGAGAGAGAGAGACACCTACCCTCCGTCTGTTCTCTCCATCTTCACTTCTCTGTCTCCTCCTCCTCTCTGCAGGAACATTCACACATCCATCATTACAGAACACAGTAAGAGAGACAGACAGAGGGATGGGGAGGAGGAGAAAGAGGAAAGAGGAGAAAGGGATGGGGAAAATGAGAAAAGGAATGAGAAGGAGGGCTGGGGAAGAGAAGGAGAAGAATGGGGAGGGAGCAGGAGAAAGAGGGACAGACTGGAGCAGGAGAAGGAGAGAAAGAGTGGAGCAGGAGAAGGAGCGAAAGAGTGGAGCAGGAGTAAGAGGGACAGAGTGGAGCAGGAGAAAGAGAGACAGAGTGGAGGAGGAGAAGGAGAGAAAGTGGAGGAGGAGTAAGAGAGATGGAGTGGAGCAGGAGTAAGAGAGATGGAGTGGAGCAGGAGTAAGAGAGATGGAGTGGAGCAGGAGAAAGAAAGAGAGTGGAGGAGGAGAAGGAGAGAGAGTGGAGCAGGAGAAGGAGAGACAGAGTGGAAGAGGAGTAAGAGAGATGGAGTGGAGCAGGAGTAAGAGAGATGGAGTGGAGCAGGAGAAAGAAAGAGAGTGGAGGAGGAGTAAGAGAGACAGAGTGGAGGAGGAGAAGGAGAGACAGAGTGGAGCAGGAGAAGGAGAGACAGAGTGGAGCAGGAGAAAGAGAGACAGAGTGGAGGAGGATTAAGAGAGATGGAGTGGAGCAGGAGAAGGAGAGACAGAGTGGAGGAGGAGAAGGAGAGACAGAGTGGAGGAGGAGAAGGAGAGAGAGTGGAGGAGGAGAAGGAGAGACAGAGTGGAGCAGGAGAAGGAGAGACAGAGTGGAGGAGGATTAAGAGAGATGGAGTGGAGGAGGAGAAGAAGAGACAGAGTGGAGCAGGAGACGGAGAGAAAGAGTGGAGCAGGAGACGGAGAGACAGAGTGGAGGAGGAGAAGGAGAGAAAGAGTGGAGCAGGAGTAAGAGGGACAGAGTGGAGCAGGAGAAAGAGAGACAGAGTGGAGGAGGAGAAGGAGAGAAAGAGTGGAGGAGGAGTAAGAGAGATGGAGTGGAGCAGGAGTAAGAGAGATGGAGTGGAGCAGGAGAAAGAAAGAGAGTGGAGGAGGAGAAGGAGAGAAAGAGTGGAGCAGGAGAAGGAGAGACAGAGTGGAAGAGGAGTAAGAGAGATGGAGTGGAGCAGGAGAAAGAAAGAGAGTGGAGGAGGAGAAGGAGAGAGAGTGGAGCAGGAGAAGGAGAGACAGAGTGGAAGAGGAGTAAGAGAGATGGAGTGGAGCAGGAGTAAGAGAGATGGAGTGGAGCAGGAGAAAGAAAGAGAGTGGAGGAGGAGTAAGAGAGACAGAGTGGAGCAGGAGAAAGAGAGACAGAGTGGAGGAGGAGAAGGAGAGACAGAGTGGAGGAGGAGAAGGAGAGAAAGAGTGGAGCAGGAGAAGGAGAGAGAGTGGAGCAGGAGAAGGAGAGACAGAGTGGAGGAGGATTAAGAGAGATGGAGTGGAGCAGGAGACGGAGAGACAGAGTGGAGCAGGAGACGGAGAGAAAGAGTGGAGCAGGAGACGGAGAGACAGAGTGGAGCAGGAGATGGAGAGACAGAGTGGAGGAGGAGAAGGAGAGAAAGAGTGGAGCAGGAGAAGGAGAGAAAGAGTGGAGCAGGAGTAAGAGGGACAGAGTGGAGGAGGAGAAGGAGAGAAAGAGTGGAGGAGGAGTAAGAGAGATGGAGTGGAGCAGGAGTAAGAGAGATGGAGTGGAGCAGGAGAAAGAAAGAGAGTGGAGGAGGAGAAGGAGAGAAAGAGTGGAGCAGGAGAAGGAGAGACAGAGTGGAGCAGGAGAAGGAGAGACAGAGTGGAGCAGGAGAAGGAGAGACAGAGTGGAGCAGGAGAAGGAGAGACAGAGTGGAGGAGGATTAAGAGAGACGGAGTGGAGCAGGAGAAGGAGAGACAGAGTGGAGGAGGAGAAGGAGAGACAGAGTGGAGAAGGAGTAAGAGAGATGGAGTGGAGCAGGAGAAGGAGAGACAGAGTGGAGGAGGAGTAAGAGAGATAGAGTGGAGCAGGAGAAGGAGAGACAGAGTGGAGGAGGAGAAGGAGAGACAGAGTGGAGAAGGAGTAAGAGAGATGGAGTGGAGCAGGAGAAGGAGAGACAGAGTGGAGGAGGAGAAGGAGAGACAGAGTGGAGGAGGAGTAAGAGAGATAGAGTGGAGCAGGAGAAGGAGAGACAGAGTGGAGGAGGAGAAGGAGAGAGAGTGGAGGAGGAGTAAGAGAGATGGAGTGGAGCAGGAGAAGGAGAGACAGAGTGGAGCAGGAGAAGGAGAGACAGAGTGGAGGAGGAGAAGGAGAGACAGAGTGGAGGAGGAGAATGAGAGACAGAGTGGAGCAGGAGTAAGAGAGATGGAGTGGAGCAGGAGAAGGAGAGACAGAGTGGAGGAGGAGTAAGGAGAGACAGAGTGGAGGAGGAGAAGGAGAGACAGAGTGGTGGAGGAGAAGGAGAGAGAGTGGAGGAGGAGAAGGAGAGACAGAGTGGAGGAGGAGTAAGAGAGATGGAGTGGAGGAGGAGAATGAGAGACAGAGTGGAGGAGGAGAATGAGAGACAGAGTGGAGGAGGAGAAAGAGAGACAGAGTGGAGGAGGAGAAAGAGAGAAAGAGTGGAGGAGGAGTAAGAGAGATGGAGTGGAGCAGGAGTAAGAGAGATGGAGTGGAGCAGGAGTAAGAGAGATGGAGTGGAGCAGGAGTAAGAGAGATGGAGTGGAGCAGGAGAAAGAAAGAGAGTGGAGGAGGAGAAGGAGAGACAGAGTGGAGCAGGAGAAGGAGAGACAGAGTGGAGGAGGATTAAGAGAGATGGAGTGGAGGAGGAGAAGGAGAGACAGAGTGGAGGAGGAGAAGGAGAGACAGAGTGGAGGAGGAGTAAGAGAGACAGAGTGGAGCAGGAGAAGGAGAGACAGAGTGGAGGAGGAGAAGGAGAGACAGAGTGGAGGAGGAGTAAGAGAGACAGAGTGGAGGAGGAGAAGGAGAGAC